>JAUZNJ010039447.1:0-10729 GCA_034780135.1 Jordanella pulchra | reverse complement strand
CGAGGTTAGGAGATATATATATATATATATATATATATATATATATATATTATATATATGGCAAACAAAGGCAACAATTAGCTTTTTCTGCATACACTTTAGTCACACCTAAAGTCCCCTAACAAGTGGAAACAAAACAATAACCCATTTAGATGAGAGGCTAGCACAGCGGTTGGTAAATATACTCACAGCCACACACTGCTGGCTGGAAGAGAGGATTCTTCTCAGTAAAAGACACTTTCACAGCTTCCTTTTTTAAGGAGAGAAGTTTGAAAACTTAAGCAGAATGATTAAAAAAAAAGCTTGTAGTATAATTACTGTTTGGGAGTGTTTTTGATGCTTGGCAGATACATTTATAACTTGTAAAATTTATCACAGCTCCATCTTCAAAAAAAAAAAAAAAAAAAAAAAAAAAAAAAAAAAAAAAAAAAAAAAACAAAAAAAAAAAAAACAAAACAAAAAAAACACAGACTTTTCCCAAAAAGCACAAATACAAACATTTCCTCTTGAAACCAAATTCAACTAAAAACAATAGAACCAAATATTAATTCTTAAGCTTTAAAAACTACTAAAAATCACTGCCCCGCATTGTTTTCCAAAGCATATCAGGGGTGCACACAAAGCGTGCTCAGCCTGTGATAATAATCTCAAATTCCACAAGCAGACAAGGCTTGCTTGCTAAAGACAGACAAGGAACACAAATGCATCTCTGAATCTAAACAGGTCGCAGGCAAAGCAGTTACTGAGACAATGAAGAAAAACAAGGTAAAAAGGAAGAGAGAGACACTGACACAGGTTCATGACAGATGAGGAGAAGAGGAGGGAGGGAGATGAGGACGAGGAGGAGGCTGAGGAGGAGGGGAGAGAAATTGCTTTGTTAGCAGGACAGGGAATAAAGTGTAATTACCTCACTGTGGGTTTGTTGATTATAGTTCAGCCAGGTTCTCCATGTTAATCATTTACCAGGGGAAGACAGAGATTAGTAGAGACAGACACAGAGAGGGGAGATAACAGACAGTATGAGAAATACTTTCATTTGAGCCCACACATGCAACAGAGACGCAATGGATGCTCTATGACTGCTACATAATTGAAGAAAAACACAAAAATAAAAAGCGTCTCCTCTTGTCAAGATGTGATTACCAACACGGTCTGCTTTTGCTAAAGTGTGGTGTGTTTGTCCACCACTTGCATTGCCACACCAATCACATCAGTGCTTGTGTAATGAAGGTGTGGTATGAACAATGTGATTTACTTGGGTATTTAAAACAGATCCTTCATGAGCGCACGCGAAGAGAAATGAAGCATAAATAGATAGAGATTACACGGAAGACTCACAAGGGCCATTTTCAATAGAGATACAGAAAAGCAATAGATATATTCATGTCCTCACGCACTGTTTAAACACGCTCCACTGGCTTGGAGCTGAAGCTCAGAGTTTGTCTTAGGGGTGACAGAGAGAAGCGGAAGGGGGGCTTAGAGGGAGCTTTTTGTTATTGTTGTTTTCTGCTTTGTCCAAACTTAAAAATGGGTTGATGGAATAAAACTGCCGGGAAATACATGTTATACTGTAAATGTGCCCGTTAAGGTTAAATAAGCCATTTTAACTGTTTTATTACCTCCGCCAAGGAGGTTATGTTTTTGGTAGGGTTGGTTTGTTGGTCCGTCTGTTAGCAACTTTACAGAAAAAGTTATCAACGGATTTGCTTAAAAAATTTACTAAAGATGCATCGTGGGCTAAGGACTAATCCATTAACTTTTATTGGTGATCCGGATCCTGATCTTGGGTACAGGAATTGTTTTGGTAATGATCTGGGTCCAGTGTGAAAGTGGAGGTCACAATAAGTTGAGGGAATGAGCTGCTTGGTGGAGGTCTGCACTCCCTGAGTGCTTTTCTAGTTTCACATTGTCTTTGTTTTTTTTTCATCCAATGTTACATGGATTACCAACAGTTTATGTTGGTTTGCCAGTGCTTTTTGTGATATAATGGGAAAGCCAAGACTGTTGAAACTGTGATTCTTCTGCTATACACTTTAAATGAAACTCCCCCAACAGCACATGCTTTCTAAATTAAAAAAATTTTGACCGAGGTAGAAATCCTCACAGTTTCAGCCATAATATACTATGATTGGCATCAATAGAGATAAAATGGGACATTGATTTTAATCTTAGGTTTTGGTCTACAGACGAGTAAAGTACAACAGAAACTTCAGAGTGAACAAGAGAAAAAAAAAACATCTTTACAATAAACAAAGACAGAAAAGTTAATGAGTACTAAATGAAGGGGATTTATGGCCGTCGAGGCAATGTCACTTTAAAAGAGAAAACGTTAGAATTTTACCTTTTGATCAGCTCTTATTTGAACAATATCTAAATGGTGATATGTACAACTCAAGTTTTAAGTCCAAAACAGAAAAACTCTTTTACTTATGAAAATAGAACAAATTTAAAAAGCATGTGAAAAAATTGTATGTTATGTTATAGCCAAAGCGTTACTAAACCACTTCAAAGTCTGAGATAATACACTGTGGGATTTTATAACTACTGAAGATACTCAGATTCTTCTACTCACAAATCTTTGGGAATGTGAATTCTGCACACTGTTAATGAAAAACAAGCATGCTGTTCTTTAGCCTCCCTTGTGTAATAAATGTATGACTCAACTAGCATTTATTTGTTGAAGAATGCTTTAGATTTTAGGTAATTTGCAAATCTTATCTTGATGAAATTTTAAAAGGCACATGTGCACTTCTCTTAGTGATAGAGAAGGTTGCTAGTAGTTGTCCTCCCTTGAATACAAAACCCCTTAAGTGACAGCTGCACCATGACAGTTTGGGGCATTTACATGCAACCACCGTAACTGTAAATGGCAATTACAAAAAATATGTAATATTTCTCCAATAAAAACATTGTGTTTCCAGAGTGCAGAGGTGGCGCTTGGGTAAAAGGATAGAGGCCTCATTCTTTTATGTCACAAACCTGTAGAGACATTACATCTCTTGCCCCTCTCTCACCACCCAATTGCCAGAAGCCTGTTCCTCTTTAAGATGGCTGAACTTTGGTCTTAGAGATATTTTAAGGGGCTATAAGCAAAGTTGATGCTCTTCCTCATCAAAAGGAGAGGACCGCAACATCTCCTGGAAATCTCCCTTCCTTGTTCTTCCAACAGAAAAGTCAATCTGGCACAGAATACTGGGGAACTTATGACAATTAAATGCTAAAATCTTGACTTTTTGTAATTTAATTTGGTGGAGCCTACAGGGATAAAGTAAGCAACAAAGAAAATAAACAATATTTAAGGAACAAAGCAAAGAGTAAAAACTGAATAAAACAGAATTTGGAAACAAAAGTTACACTGAAGAGACTGCAGAACCAAGTTTGGCCCATTTACCAGAAAGGAACAAGAATAAACTAAAGGAGGCAAAAATTTACTTTGAGGTTTCGGTATGGGTAACATTTGTCCTTAGTACAGATGTATAAGCAACTCCTACACAGCATCTCTAGAATCACACCTTGCTTGAGTAATTTAATATGTGATGTTTTGAGTAAACTTCTTGACAGATTCCTGTGTGGATTTTACAACGATAAATCCAGCTTGAAAAATTGAATAAAAAATAGACTGTTTGCATCAGCAAAAGGGCTGGTCAAAGTGCCTGAGTCAACAGGTTTTACAGGACATGGAGGTGCAAAAAAGAAAGTATGACTATGCCAATAAAAAGAGTTGAAGTCTTCTACTCAGGAGAGAGGTAACAAATATTGCCAGCACTCACAAACACACACTCTGAGAAGTGTGGTTGTATAATTTAACTCACATTTACTGCTCCAGGAAGTATATAATCATTTCTTATCTAATAAGAGACTATTGCTCTAAAGGAGACACGGCTGTAAAACCAACCATGATCGTAAACCCTCTTCATAAAAATCATAGAAGAGGGCGACCACTTGAGTGCCACAAAGACAGAGGCCAGGGTATCTGATCCCACAGCGCTCGCTACTGACCCCTATCACTTCCATTACAAAGCTCCATTTTTCAATCAGGAGGGTGCTAAATGTGCGCCTGTTAAATGTGTTTCACTGAGCCTTTGTTACAGGCATATTAGCAAGCAAAGGGCAGAGCGACGAGGCTCTTCTGGCTCCACTCCACTGCCCCCACTTCATTAAAACCATAAATCTAGATGTCGAAGGAAACCTGGCAGCCAGAGACTGTCTCCTGTCAACCACACTAAAAAGAGCTTGTCCTCCAACAAGCTAGTCACATAACATGAGCTTGTTTAGTAACCTCTGCCTTTAATCTTGTTGTTGTGGTTTTGTTTTTGTTTATGTTTTTGGCATGTGCTTTCCACAACAGGTGTGAACTAAAACCTGTCATTTTTAAATTCTCAATGAACTAAGTCCTGTCTCCTTAGCGCTACCAAGTAGCAATACCAATAAGTGTTTCTATTATGAGCAATATTTTTGCTCAGAATGCCCATCCATGATTAAAACTCCTAAACTATTCCTTTAAGAAGTAAACTAATAAAGACCTGTAATGAACACTGAGTATGATTATGCAGGGGTGACAACAAGTAGACAAGTTTTAAACAAATTCACAACTTTAATATAAAATTTATCATTTAGTTTTTTGAATTTTAGGTGCCTGTTAAAAAGAAGAGAATTGACAAGTCTTACATACAAGATGAAATTCATTTGCTAGCTACATGTGGATACAAAAACTAGCTAACTCTTTGCTGCTAACTCTTAGCTGCTAACTCTTAGCTGCTAACAATACCTAAGCTAGCATCTGTTTTGTATCTTACTGTGAATGCTAAAATAAGCAGCTGTTTTAGAAATACCAAACCTTCTCATGTGATAACATTTTGTAAAATATAAAAATCTGCTCAATGTAGCTGCTGTATTATCATAAATTGGTTTATTTATTCAAATGGTTCATTTAAATGCATGAGACTGCATTAGTGATATTACAAGGATAAGTGTGATTGAATATTTTTGTGAAGTTCTACTTTCCACTTGGACACAAAACATGTAAAGCAGAATTTAGCCATACATCTCAAAGTCAAGTCACTGAAAGGAACATAAATGTGAATTTTTTAACCTCCTCTCCAAATCAATACCAGGCTTTCTGTTTCCTTCTCTCACTCCTGAGGGAAATGAGAACAACTAAACGCTCCTCTACAGTCTTGCGTGGACTAACTGAACTGAACAATAAGGGGTCAGCTTGTTCAAACAGATCTTAGCTGAAAAGGCTCAAAGGAATTTCAATACTATTAGCAAATACTAATAGTATTAATGCAATAAAAATTACTATAAAAAAACTATAAAATAACATTAAGTAGATTCTACTGTTCTAACTGAAGTGCAAGAAGTATAATTAAGCATCTTAGACTCTTGTAGTACAACACGAAGCCAACATAAAGCATAGCATCCCTGTCCCTGTGCTTCTTTCCCCTCTGCCTGACTGCATTTACAAGCCTCAAGATAACCTGGCTGGCTAGAAGGCAGCTAATAGAAAATATGGGATGGGAAAATGACTGAAGCTCAACTAATCACACTGCCAATAATGATCACAGGGCAGGAGGGAGTCATGAGATATAAAGGAGGGGGAGCACAGACAAAAAAATGAAATGGAGAGCAGGATGTAACAAGGGAGCTAATGAAGAAGAAGAGCAGGAAGGAGAAAAGAGGAGCGGGACTCCGGGGTATTCTGGACATCATGGCTCCACTGATAGCTTTGTGATTGGGTGATGCTGCTGATGAGAGTGATTCTCTGCCACAGTGGGTCACCCTCCACCTGATGGCATTGTGATTGTGTACTGTGCGGTGGAGGGAGCGCAGCCCCGCCGCTGGCTGTGACCATTCATCCCCAAATCTCTAGGGGATGTGAAGGTGCTTCCTAATCCTTGCAGAGTTCCTCCCAAAAATCACGTTTCTGTTAAGACCCCCATTTACAGCTCTGGGTTTCACTCGCCAAGATAGAAGCAATATAGACAATAGAACAGGAGTCATGACCACAAAGATACGAGGAGGGAATTATTGGCTTTAGAATTCATGTTTAGACCTTTTATTAGAGCCTATAAAGAAGAAAAATGTACTTAAGAGCATAAACTTTTTAATCCTCAATTTTTTGTTGGATTCAAACCTCTAAAAGGGTCAGCTTAATTTATATAGCACTATCTAAATTTATTATATAAACACCAAAAACGGATAAGCACGTCTCTAATAATCACATTAGTATAACACTTTAAAACTTTCACAGAAAAACACCTAAGAGGAAGATATATTGCCGCCGTAGAGAAGATTTTGCGTTCCTATTCAAGTTTTGTGTGTTTCATTAACATTTGATCATAACATAAAGAAATAATCTGCTTGTGTAACTTATTTACTCTCCACAACTGCCTCTCTGGATATAGGGGGGGATATATTGGCACAGTTTCAACTTCCTGAACCATACTGCTTAGTGACAAGTCAGCTAAAGCAAAGCTGGTCTGAATATTTCATCCCAGGTAACTCTGAGCAGAAAGGGATTTGCCAAAAAATAAAAACTTTGCATGGCCCAGTCAACTCTATCAAGGTATTTTCAAAGTACTGAAGGTTTGTATCACACCATTACTAGCATGAGTCCATAATTAGGGGTCAAAAAAGGGTTGGAGAAGCACATTTTTTCTTTAATGGCCTGGCTTTCACATACTGTGCTCACTGCTGGGCAACTGTATGAAGAAAGGCTTCTACACTTACTACATACTTCTCTTGGTATACCAAAAATAAACTTATTCATCAGTATGGAAATATTTTTTATGTATAAAATAGGGACAGTGTTGAAATGAAAACTAAATAAAGCACCACACATTACCCTAAAGGTAACAGAGTTATAAAACTATTTCTGAAAGGCCACTAATTATTTATTGGCAAATGAAGAATGGCTACATGAGTAGGGAGCATGACTCATAACCCAGCAATGATCTATTAGGAGAAAACAGCAACAAGGTATACTATGTGGGGAACAGAACATTTAGAAATGTCACAGATTAGTTTAGCAGATAGATCTGTTCAGGTTTGTGCATCAGAAATCCTTAGACAATAAATAGATGTTGAAGAAAACAATGTCATTCCAGTTGCAAACAAAAATTTTACTTTTTTTAACAAGTAAAACAATTAATCCGTTTTACATATTCCCCATTTTAATTTTGGTTTAGACACCCTGATACTGTAAAACCTTGGCTTTAATACTCAAAGTCATCATACAATGACAATCTGACTTGTACCTTCAGAAGCCCAGTCAGGGATAAATGAGTTTTTAGCACTTATTCCTATTTTTTTCATATAGTTAGAAACTTATATTCTGCAAAAACAGAATCTCATCCTTTGCAGTCTGTGAATCTTCCATTAACTCTTGATGGGATTTGCTTCACAGTCCTCAAAAGGTCACATGTGCATCAATTCCACCAAAGCTCTTCCTTCCACTAAACTTTTCAATACAATAGTACACGTTTTTCTGAATATCTAGCAATCCCTTATTTGGCTTAGCCTCCATGTGATTAACCATCTATCTGAGTTTGAGTTACTTATAATGGTTTCTGAGCCATAATTGTTCAGTTCAGTTCGACTGCAATACATCACTGGATGTTTCCGTTTTGTGTCCTGCAGACCAAATCTTGGAAAAAAAAACAAACAAAAAAACGGAGAAGCAAAAATGTATCATTGCTCAAGTTCATTCAGCTACTTTTATCACACTCCTTCCACTCAATTTTCCATTATCAGCTTGTATTTCAATATCAATATCGGATCCTAAGACTCTAAACAGATATCATCTTTAACTTGTCCTTTTAGTCATTTGTGGAAAGGATCAGTAACCCTCTGCAAGGCCACTAGCCATAGTGTCCATTTAAAAAAGCTTTTGTCATTGGGCATCCCTGGCAAAATATACATAGAAATGAATAGGTATAAACATTTGCAACATTTAATCCTGTGTGAAGTGAATCTATGAAGAATGTGAGCTTTTTTTTAATTAGAAGGCAACTGTAGTAGTGAATCTCTAAACAAGCCTGTAAGACAATGGTTAATGTGTTTTTGTGTCTAGACCTTCAGGTTACACACTTCAACCCCTCAATTAGACCACCCTGGAACACCCGGATATGCAGCTGAGCATTACTCTGCCATCCTAATGGCCCCAATCAACCCATTACACACATCTTTGCATCATTTAACCAATGCACAAAAGCACTTAAGACCTTAATGAACACCTGTGGCATGAGAATGTTATCTGTTGTCATTAATGACAACAAACATTTGAAGAGAAACCCATATTTCTGACTGGATTTAAATATCATAATAAGTAACTGCAGTGTGGTTATTATGGAAAGATAAGAGGCTGTACGAGGAAGGTGTGAGTAGGTAAATGGGTCTTAGGTGAACCCTGATTTCCACAGTATCAACTTGGCTTTCTGAAACTTCAGCAGCCTTACAGCCTTTAGGCTTTACGCAATCATACCTGTTCTACACTCCTCTTTAATTAAGCCCACAAGGACGCGATCTGCTGCATAGCTGAGATTCTTTAAAACAAACTAAGCTCCGAGTCATGCTTCAGGAGCTCGGAATGTTGTGCAACAGTACGACTGGGGCAAGTTCAGACCGGCTTTGTTTGTTTGACACAAAGGCCGTAAGAATGAATTAGCCAACCTTACCTCAGATCTGATCTGATCTACTGCTGCTCATTTCTGCCCAGAGCCGAGCTTTCTCACCTTGTGTTTGTAGAGTTCCAGTAAACCACGTGTCTCTTTGCTACA
Source organism: Jordanella pulchra (assembly GCA_034780135.1). Lineage (NCBI taxonomy): Eukaryota > Metazoa > Chordata > Actinopteri > Cyprinodontiformes > Cyprinodontidae > Jordanella > Jordanella pulchra. Next base: position 1,949 of record JAUZNJ010039447.1, on the reverse strand, counting down.
ACAGCGGAGATGATATTCAGGAGGAAAAGTGTTGCTTTCCACGCGCTCGCAGGTACCGGTGCGCCAAGGTAAACCATCCTGGAGAGATTGTTCTTTCTGCAGGCGATGGAGAGGGGGGAGGTCAGAGAGGTGCTGTGATCAGCTGTTTCGGTTGCACTTTAAAGTTTCAACAGCTCATGCACGGTGCCGCATTTCCACTATACCAGCTACTGTTCCTGTTTGGCATGATGCCCTAAGACAACACTCGTTCAAATCGTGCAGGATAGAAAGACAGACTAAAAAAAAAAAAAAAGAAATCCCAAAATCACTGGTCACAAACAAAAAGGTGACACTCCACAAAAGAAAAATGCTCCTGGGAATTTGCCGACACCCTGAATGTTATTTTAAAGCAGAAATATCTTTAAAGGGAAAATATCACCTGAGTTCAAAAGGGTTTCTAATCAGTTAATTCCAATATTGAGGCTGCCAACGGGTTTGGCAGAAACAGGCGGTGAAGAGGGCGGATGCACCGAGCTTAGGGCGGTGCCGGTGAAACTTTTGGCCAATCGGCTTCTAAGGGTGTGGTTATTTTTGACACAAGAGTGCAACAGTTAAATCCTTGAGAGGTGCGCCCACTGGTGTGTGGGTACCGCCTGCAACTGTTTCGGTGTTACAGAGAAACCCAGAAAGATCAGTTTTACCTTTTCACATTAGTGACCATTGACGAAGTGTAGAAAATCAGGTCCCAGGCTCTATATGGAAAGACATTTCTGACGTGTGTGTGTGTGTGTGTGTGTGTGTGTATAAGCTCGTCTTTAATTCATTTATCATTCTTTCCTGGTTTTACTTTTCTTTACATTTATTTCTATTTTTCTATAACTACCGAAAAATATAGTTGTTGTTTTTAAAAAAATTATATTTCATCTATGGAATTTGGTGTATGCATTTATACCATTGTATATTTGTATATTGTATATTTTTTCATTGATTCACAATTTTCACTACTTTTTTGCTCAACTTTAGTTGATTTAATGTGTTTTTGTCGTCTGTTTTACTTTTATTATGTATATTATTTACAATATTACAGCCATACCCTGCCGTTTTGTGCCCGGTGTTGATTTTACTGTTCTGTTGTATGTTTCATTAGTATCTTATTTACTGCTATAATGAACCATTATCTTTTGCTTTTCCTTTTAAACATTTTCTATGTAATGTAAGTGAGAACAGTAACAGGCCCTCAAACTATTTGAGAAGGAAGACATGAGGTCCTGGCTCTGACCAGTTTATTCAAAACTGTTAACTGGAGAACATTGCTTTCTTGGCTAAGATGATGTAGTCTAAACAAAATCAGCTACGATATCAGAAAGAGAAACATAGATGTTGCATGTTGTGTTCATTATTGGGTTTAATTTCCAAAAAGTGTCATTATCCTTAATGAATGCCACTTAGAAAGGAAGAAACTCTTAATTTAATAAACTTTGAAGTATCAATAAGAAAAAAATGTAACCTGGGAATGTAACAAAGGTCTTTATTCTTTGCAGAAATTTCCTGTGGTATGATGACACCACAATCACCCTTGTTAGGTCTGGAGAAAAAGTAAGGAACCTTCCAAAAGCGTGAGACACCATCCTATATTTGAAGTGCAGGAATGGCACCATCATGTCATTTAAAGGTATCTGCACTTTACTTAATAAATGTCATTCTTATATCATGTGGACATTTTGAAGCAACATCCCCATAGGTGTGCTAGAAAGTTAAAACTTGGGCAAAAAATGTTTTTTCAAGTAAACAATGACCCAAAACACACAGCTAGAGGCAGCACCGTTAAACCTAAGTCTTGCAGAGACTTTTTTAGACATATGACAACATTTAATACAATTCAGTTTTCAATTAAGTTTATTTATATAGCGCCAAATCACAACATATGTCATCTCAAGGCACTTCACAAAGACAATTCATTCAAATCACAC
>JAUZNJ010039445.1:675-10729 GCA_034780135.1 Jordanella pulchra | reverse complement strand
CTATCTATCTATCTATCTATCTATCTATCTATCTATCTATCTATCTATCTATCTATCTATCTATCTATCTATCATAATTGAGTGTACCAACTACATAAAATACTGTCCAATTAAACAGAAATGTCTTGTTGCACATTAAACTAGACATATTTATAAGGTGAAACAATTAATCAGCTTATTGCTAGCAAGTGTTTTTCCTATCATGTTTTAAACGCTTTGTCCCTCCGGCAGAAACGTTCATGCTGCTGCTTCGCCATGCTGCCCAGCTAAATGGGCTCCATTCACTTGACAACCTAACAAGTTTACTGAGTGTTTATATTTAAAAACAGGATCACAAAGGTTATTTGGCATCTTTGTCACCATTAAACAGCTAAAATAATCCCAGGGTGGCAAAAGTTGATTATTTGTTTAAAATCCCTAAAAGCTAAACATTATAATTAAGGTTGTCTCAATACAAATTTTTATGCCGATACAATAGCTGCATTGCAGCTTTGAGTATTGACCAATACTGATATTGACCATATAACGCATCGAATCATGTTTACTTTTATTATTCATTTTATATCGTTGAGTATTAGAAATTGTTTGATTAAGTGATGTTACCAAAACAGAAAATAGTAGTTAAAAAAATAGGGATAAGAACAAATGCCTTTTCTCTTATATAGATATAGATATATTCTGGGTTTTTTTTGTTGGCTGATGTGGGATCAGATCATCACTTTACTTACTTTTCATTTGTAAGTTACGATCGACAAACCCGAAAGCTCAAACCAACTGAAACTCAAACTGCATCTAGAATGTTGACTTGCTCCTTCTGTTCTTTGAAAACAATAACTAACATCTATCAAAGTTTGACTGCAGAGAAAAAAAAACAGTGAAAACCCTAAAGGCTTTGACTTGGAAAGCAAAACTGATTGGTTTAATCAAAGATTAGGTACAAACAATGAAATGCACTTCCTGGCTCTATTTTCAGCAGCACCATAATCCACATTTGGTGCTCTAATGAGTATTTGGGGCAGCAGTACTGTGTATGTGGTACCCAATCGAAACATATTACACCATCTTTGTTGTAATTATGGAACCAGCCACCTACTGGTTGATGTGTTTTTATATAATTGATTAACCCAGTGATTTTTGGAGGTAACAGTGATGCCCCGTGTCTCACGGTGGAATGCTGTTGTGATTGAGGCACATCAGTGGATCTGGAGCTAAAACTGGACCAGCGTCTTTCTCTCTTTCAATCAATTGATCAATAAGAAATAAAATGGCAGCTTTTTGTTTTTGAGGTGAAAAGAACAAAACTAAATGTGTTGAAAACAGCCTGACCTCTTTTCTGGACCCAGCCTTCCTTGACGACGTTCTGGTCGCTCATGGTGGCTTCTCCTCAACACCAGCTCTCCCAGTTCTCCCAGTGTGGTGACCTTTCTGAGACAGCAGTTGGAGGCGTAGCAGGATGTTGGGTTTTATCTGAACTCTGAGGTCAGCTTGACCTTTTGACGGATCAGCACCTTTGCTCACCTTCCTTGCTCTGTTACAAACTTTTTTTTTCCTTCTTTCTCTATATTCACTTTCTCTTCTTCTCGTCACAGCACAGATGCGGCTCCCTTCTCACTTGCTGTTGTCTGTCTCTCTCCCTTCTCCTCGCCTTCCTTCTTGAGCTCTATTTCACCGTGTTCCTTGCTTGTATGTTCTCTGAAAGCTCTTCGAATGTGTTCAGGCTCCTGGGGTGAGTCAGCCTGGAAGGAAACAGCAGCAGAAAAAAAAGAGAGGAGGGGAAGGAGAGAAAAGAAACAACCGAGCCGATCAGTGGATAGTTTCCTTCACACAGCAAATAAAGCCAGCAAGCACTCATTGTTTAAAACTCTAGCACACTTCCTGCCTCCTTCACCTTCTCTTTGCTTCCTTCTCTAACGACTTCCCTGCTGCTCCCCTTCAGACTCTAACAACCTTCTGCCCTCAGGTTTCATCTCCTCCTGTAACTCACCTCTCTATTCTTGAGCGCTCAGCTGTTCCTCGTCTTCCTGCTCACCTTTAAACGTTTCATGTTTTAATCGCTTTTTCTCATTCCTTCATTCTTTGGTTTATATTTTCCATGTTTCTCGTACCTTCATTTTCCTTTTCTAGTATCATCTTCTTCCCCTGACTTAATCTGTTGCTTTCACTTGATCTTCTTTTTCACTAATCTCTCATTTGTTTTTCCTTCTGCAAAATAAATTATTTAATTAGGACGACAGTGTAACATGTAGGTAGCTAGGACTTATTCAGCTCACCATGTGGCCAACAATGAAAAGCAAGGCTAGTTCTGCTTCAACAGACCAGAACTTCAAACATTTAGTTTTATAGGCAACAACAAAGCAAATGACACAAATTATCTTCATGATCTTATATGCTAGTTGGGATATTTATTTTACAGCAAGAGGATGTGTATCTAAAATATTAGAAGCAGGAAAGGTGGAAAGCGTTAAAGGTTCCAGGCTGAACGACAGGATGAGGGTCTTAGGCTGTGTTAAAAAAAAGATTTTCCAATTCTAAATCGATTTTTATAATTCCTCTTACAAACTATTATTACTTTATTGATGTGCTGTTAAATGTTTCTAGTATCAATATGTTGCAGAACTACGCAGTCATGTCATTCAGTAAACTGCTTAAACAAGGTTTTTGAATAGGAACCAATTGATAACAATTCTTGAAAATCACAATTAAAACAATTCTTGAAGTTTGAATCGACCCTCAGCCCTAGAAAGTATCATCAAACTACAGTTCAACAGGGTCTAAAGCTGGCAGATGTCCATGGGCAGCAAAGGACGGCCAACGTGGTCCAAAGTCAGAAAGACATCAGATTAAACGCTGGATCACCGTTGATACAACAGATCAACTGAAATGGTGTTTTTAAGGCTGATTCTTTTGACATCGGTTTAACCGATACTCGAAATGTGACGGTGATATAGCTTTTTCCTTCTCCGTTTTGATGATACAAATGACACAATGATAAACATCACACAAGTCTCAATTCAAGCAAAAGAAACACCGTTGAACAAATTAAACCAAACATTAACAATGGGTAGAAAATGGAGGGAGCAGCACAGCGTGCGCTGATGATTTAAGGAACTCACGCACATGTCTGCCGAGACAAGAAAGAAACGCTGATGTTTGCCTTAAATATCTGCCGAATATCATGGAGAAAGACCCCAGGATCAAACTCAGAAGCTTCTTGCTGCAAGGCAACAGCGCTACCCACTGCCCCACCGTGCAGCCCATCAAGTAAACAGCTGTCTTGATAAGACAGGCGAGTTTAAGATTACTTCCAAATGCATTATTACAGTTTCACGTGGCAAGATTTTAAAATTGTTGTAATTTTCATCGTCTTCATGATGGAAAAAAAAGGCAGATATAACAGGTTTGGTCCTATAATGAGTAATATACAGCCAAACGGTGCAGCAGTACAATGGAGGAACAGGGTGACATTGGTCCCAACGAGAATTTAATGAAGTCATATTAATTCCACTGACCTTATTTTCATCTATTAATGTTTGGGTTATTCCCTCCCCTGAGGGCTGCAATATATCAAGATTTTAAAAATGTTGTCTCTTTTTTTTTTACTATAGAAATAAAGCCGGGGTATTTAAGGATAACTGATGCAAGATAAAAACAGCAGCACACGAATACATGGAAACACAAAAATGCCTTTTTTTCTATTTCTACACCATCGCAGTATTCACCTATTGTTGTCTAGTTAAAAGTTTTTTTCCAGTCATTATGAAGCCCTTTTTTATTAACAATCTCTAAGACACTTAATAAATATCAGGGGGCTGATATTTTGCACCTCTATACCTCCATGGGACACCTGGACTGTGCCAACACTTATGCAACCAGATTCAAACTATTTTTAGTTTAGATGAACCTCACTTCACCTCCATCTTCCTTAGGGCGGATAATGAAAGGATTTGTAGACTCCAAAGGAAGAAAGAAAAAGGTATTTTTTAGCATTGTATCAATGCAGAATTAGTGGTGCCTGATATGATTAAACCACACAGTTAAAATGTTCTATTATTCTCCTGCTCTTTCCTGATCCAACCTGTTGTTTTTTTTTTTTTTTGTACCCGCTGTGCGTTTGTCACCACCCTTTGAAAGAAAGTGGAAATGACACCCTTAGTGCCTCAGTTTGATAAAAAATAACATCCTGGGCTGCACACCAGTAGTGTCTGTATATTCATTGCAGACCCAGACGAGGTTAGGGAAAGATGCTGAAATTTACTTCACCTATCAGCTGTGTGACATACAAGGTAAATACATATAAACATGCAGCTCGACTAGCTCACTCTTCCTTCCCAGATTTGTTTTCCTTCCTCAGAGACTTTAGGTACCTCCCTGTCTGCTCTCCCTCTCACGGTTTTCTCTCACCTTGACAAACAGAACTCATTTCTTCTTTAACCGTATTAAGTAAACAAATCATTTCCGCTAGGTCCACGTTTTATACATCATTTTGATACCATCCATCCACAGCATACCTTGGGGTTACGCTTCACCAATTTGTTTGACTAAAGTCAAAATGACCAAGGATCGGAAAATAGTGACCCAAGAATCAAAAACTGATCATCTGAACCTAATATCCACAGTATAGCTACAAAATTAGCCCCTTGTTACATGGTGGCAGAAGAAAATACAACTAGGGCAACATTCATCTAAAATCTCTATGTCACAGCAAACAGAGGAGCTTGACTAACAAAATAGCCTTAATATAAAACACGGATTTATTTAAAAACATCCTGCACAGCTTTCATACTCTTCATTTTTTTCAGTCTTTTGTGTCACAACCATAGGGAGAATTACACGTGGTTTGATTGGCTTTTAGAAACAGAAATCTGAAAACTTGACATGCATTGATATTTTGAACTTCTATTAAGAGCTGCAGAACCAACTGCAAGACTTTTGAGGTATGTATGAAACATTTTTAACAAATCCAACAAAACTTTAACAAGGAATAGAAAATGAAGGGAGTGGCAGAGCATGCGCTTCACCAGATCTCAAGGTATAGCTGCAAGGGTTGGGCATCCATAATCAATCAATGATCCAAACCAGTTGCCTTACAAGCAATAGGAGTTGTGGTGAGAGCTGTGAATTAAACTCCTAAAAATGAATCTTGCCAGAGTCCAACAGAAATGTTTCAGGCCAGTGAATTGCAGTGATGTGTATGACGTCAACACGTCAACCACAGGCGGAAAGCTGAAGCCAAACAAAAATGGATTTTAGCTGGAATATCCTCCATTTCTTTTCTGAAAAACCAGCAAACTAAGGTGATTTTTGCCTTTGTGGATGGAAAAGATCTTTGCCATTTCCACTGAATGGATTTGGTAAATATTTTATTTATCTTTCAAATCCGCTAGTTGTGAAATAAATCAAGAATATGATATGTCACAGCTGCTACTCCTGCTGCTTAAAGCTCGACACGGGAGGCGCGTGCCACTTGATTTACCCAATCAGCTCAAAGAATTGTATTAAATGCCGCCCCAACCCCTCTTGCAAACATTTTCCACAGGAGGCTTCCCAGATCGATATGTGTAGTTTAATTTGAAGTCTACACAGCATCCATATGGCTTCTTCCAGGTCACAGATCCAGTTCCAACCTTTGAATTCTCCCAGAATCACACTTTTTATTATTAATCCTAGTTTGAATGCCAGGGTAACTTCATCCGTTGTTTTTTTTTTTTTAGTTCATTTAGGATCTATTTCATGTGATGAAACCCACAAAATTAACGATGGAGAATGAAATCCAATCGTTCCTCTGTCAACAAAAGGGAAATATCACTACTTCCACCTCCAGTTGAGCAGAGCTGAGGTAGTAAATGTCTACATACAGGATGTCCTCCTGCTGTGCTGTATTTAACTCAAGCTCAGACACTTAGCTTAGAATCACACAGCAGTCAGAATCTAGTTAATAAAAATTGTCTTATATGACACATGTAGCTGCAGCATTAGATGCTGGATATGTGCAAATGTGCTTTAAACAGCAAATCTCCATGTCAAAGTGTAGCTGTGACATTTCATAAGATCATATTAGAGGTTAAATACTGGTTGAAAATAACCAATGTGATCATTTATAGTAATATTCACACAAAGTTAGATGTTCAAAGAATTTAATTTCATTGAGAAGTTCAGACCATTTCATTTAGGCAGATCTCTGGTTAGCCATCTCATTTATAACATGTAAACTTTTACGATTCTCGTTAGAACAATCGCAATCGATACAGGAATTAAAACGAAGGCTTGGAATCATAACCAGAATTGTTCGAATTCAAACGATGCCCAACCCTAAGAGCTGCTGAATGTAGTAATGAATCGGGAATGCGTGCACATACCGACCAAAAGGAATTAACAAAACAAACGCCCGGCCGATGTATCGGTCTATCTCTAGTCCAAACTGCTCTACAATAGCTCTGGCTTCATGTTTAGTCTGAACATCTGACTGAAAAGTAAACCTCTGCCTCAGATTTAAGGCTTTTGTAGCCTTTAACAGCTTTCCCTTTTTGATTCCCCAGTATTTAATCCTAATTTGTTCCTACTCCAAAAAACCATCCCTGCATCAGGGTACTACCACTGCGATATCTGAGCTAAAAGATGTTTTATTCGGGTTTCATTTAGAATATCTTGTTCCACGTTGGCTTTCTTCTGACCTTCCTCTTCTATAAACTCTGGCCTTGTAATAAATGCAGACCTTTAAAGAAAAAAGGATCCGTACTGAGAATAAAAACCCAAGTGAACTTTATAGGCTAATTAGAGAACTTATAAAAGATAGATTAAAAGTAAAAGCACATTAAAACATGTTAATTAAACAGTAAACAATCCAGTTATATTGATTAAAATGAAAATATCTATCCACATTGTCATCTAAATACCTGAGCTTTGATATAGATGTAAGCTTTTGTGTAACATGGACATATAGGTTTATATTGATTGCAGCCTTGCAAACTGAATAAAATCAAACTCCGATCAGGACAGACTTTCTGATTTAGAGAAGCATTATGTTGTCTAAACAAATAAAACCAATAATTCTATGATATAGCAGGTGATTTACAGCTATAATGTTTAGCTTTGTGATGTGGGAACATTGAAGATATTGATCCCTTTCCTTCAGCATCCTGATTCCTTTTCCAGACAGCAATCTGCATTGTTGTCTGTTAGCATAGCACATAAAAATAAACTGCATTGAGGTTTTTAAAGGTTCAGAGTATATACAGATACTTTTGCACATACTGCAGTTATAGTCCGCATTATTTTTTTTCCCTTTCTGCGTGTTTGACAGCTTCTTCTGCCACAGGCCACAACTTTTATGGTAACTCAGTAACTCAAAAGACAACATCCAGAATTGATAACTCATGATGCTTTAAAGGGTTTTTTTCCTTTCCTTTTTCACAAATGGCAGCCTGTTTAGCCATGCCATATACACAAAACTTCAAACGATTTTGAAGAAATATAAACAGAAAACTATAAATACTGAGATGTGAAGTCTTTGATGCACATTTGTTTAAACATTCAACCTAAAGGTGCTTCGATAGGACGCTACTCCTTCACTGCAGAGCCACAACACCAAGCATCAATAGAAGAACCAGGGCAGGGGGTGGGGGGGACTTGAACCCCCCCACCCCCTGCCCAATGACAACAAAAACAATGGCTGACAGACAGACCGGAAAAGCCGTTATGTCTTTCTGGAGGCTGTTCAGAGCCGCAGCCCGCCGGTACCACAGGCCACCCATGTGTCCCTGGTTCACGGTCAGCCATTGGGTCCTGAACCTCACACAAATACCGAAACAACAGCTTTTGTTTCAAGGGCGTGTGGTGTCATTATCTGTTACATAACAACATCCGCTCTGTGTGCTCCTTTATATTTTCATGGGCCAGATGGGAATAAATGTGTGGCGGGGGCTTTCAAGGCGACTTGAGAAAGATGTGGCGATTCATGGGCGGTGGGAAACCGGCAAGGAGACCGCGGTGTGAGCCAGGACGACCTGCGATGCCTCGGAGGGAGGATGCAGACTAGCCAGGGATGCTAGTTGGGGGTAGGGGGTGGAGGGCTAATGTTAGCCGGCTAGATAGCTGTACGCCAGGCTAGCTGAGCAAACTGGCTAACTGTCAGACTAAAGCGGGCGGATGATCCGATTGGGACGAGGTGGTTTATCCAGCATCGTGGTTAAATGTCGTTGTTTCTATTATTTATTGATTACGCGTGAAGACTAGACATTGGGTTTATGAGGGTGAGTTGGGGGGATGTGGAAGAGAGGATGAGGGGGCTGGGGGTATCGTTCATCAAGGAGATGGGCCGAGGCCAGACGGACGGTGCCGCTCAGCATTCCTCCCCCACCCCTCCCTTCTCGCAGCAGCATCCCGGTGAGGCATCCTCTCCACACTCGCGGATGACGACGCCGGAGCGGGGATCCATGAGCTCCGAGCTAGCTAGCAGGATAACCTTTGCTCCTACCAGACAAACCCCGCAGCCACAAAACCGCGACCCCTGAACCCACCGCCTCCCTTCCAAGTGCCCGCTTGTTCCAGTGACCATTTCCCTTCTAAATCCCAAACATGTTACATTCGGCGCGCCAGATTATTTCACCTGATAGTTGAAGACTGGTAGGGATGCCCCCTCCTCCTCCTCCTCCTTCCCTCCTCTATGGTTACTGAAGCATCCAACGGAGTAACGTTTGTTCAGGAGGACACCGATGGAGCCATAGCTGCCGGCGTTGTGCTGAAGAGGAGGGGGTTTGCGCTAAACACTGACCGATCCGCTCGGCTCCTGCTCCCTCCGCTGCTCCGCCAGGAAACCTCGCTCCTCGTCTCCGGGTCGGCGCGTCACGTTCAGCCGGATTCGACTGGGAGGACTCCCGATGGCTTCAAATGCTGTCGGAAATTTGAGTGTTTACACAACCGGTGACACAAGCCGCCCAAAAGCACGGTTGATTCATATTTAATGAAATGTTGTATGTTTATAATGAAATTTAAGGGGCGGCCATGATGGTCATAATTGTTGCTTAATATTCAGAACCCCTCACCGCACTATTTTGCCTCTGTTTTAATTCACACTATATACTGGACCAACGCAAACTAGTGACAAAACTCAAGACACAATATGGAGAGAAGGCAAAATAAATAAATATTGAATGATTTCTGACCGAATACATCTGACAGAAAAATATTGTGCAAACCAAGAGAAACACACATTAAAGCATACGTGTTTATTCATTGGCACATTCAATCATAATTAGTAGACTGAAATAGGTATTCTGATGGGGTGTCTTTGTCATTTTAAAATTACATTCCGAATATAAGTTTTCTGTGATCAGAAAATCATCACACTTAGCAGAAATAGAGGCTTGTCTCTTGAGAGGCCAGTCTCTGTGGGAAATACATATAACACGTATCACTTGGTGAATATAGTTCCTGAATTAAAATAGCTTTTAATCAACGTTCTAGGTTATTGAATATGGCTATTTTTCTATGTACAACGCTACAGATTTAAAAAAAAGATTTCAGTCTGCATAGATTGCTGTGTCCATGCTGTTATTCATTTCATTAGAAGATTTGGAAACCTTTAGAGTTTGTTCTGCTAAAAAACTCATCGCTCAGAGAAAGCCTGTAATAACATCTGAATGGATCCTAATGTTTCTCACACGGCTTATAATTTTACAGAGTGCACGTGAAGGCACCATCAGTCTCCTTATGGCATCCAGGGCTTTTGTTGGTCCCCAGCTTTTGTTGTCTCTCTCTCTCTCTCTCTCTCTCTCTCTCTCTCTCTCTCTCTCTCTTCCTCTCTCTCTCTCTGTCCCTTCTGTATTTATAAAGCCAGTTCAGTTGCACGTTTCTGGTTTCATTAATCATTTGTTGTAGCACTTATATTCTGATTTTGGATCATAAACAGAAGTCACTTTAAACCTCTTGGTTTGAAATCACTTGTATGGTTGTAAATATAGTACTATATTGTCAGAAAATATATAGGGGGGGGGGGGGGGGGGGGGGGGGGGGGGGGGGGGGGGGGGGGGGGGGGGGGGGGCGGGGGGGGGGGGGG
>JAUZNJ010039444.1:0-10729 GCA_034780135.1 Jordanella pulchra | reverse complement strand
TAGAAGAGTTTTATCGAAACAATGTTTTAAGAGTTTGGCACTCAGACCTCGGCGGGGTAAATTGACATTTGTTTTGATTAAATGCACAAGCTGCTAAATGAGAACATGAGCCTGAGAGATGTGATCCAGTTTATTCAGCTGAACTTCCACCAATGTTTAATTTCAATCGGAAAAACTCACAAAAAAAGGAAGGCAATTAGAAAAGTTTTAATGAAACAATATTTTATGTTTCAAGATTAAGTTTTAAGCTTAAGATTATATGCATGAGCTGCTGAAAGAGAACATGGATGAAGCCCCCCCAAAAAATTGAAATCAGCCCAGCTGAGGCTGAGAGTAAGCAGGTGTGAAGGTTGATCAGACTGTCAAAATGCTTCAAAGGTAGAATAAGTCAGTAACTGAAAAAGGAATTGAGGAAAGTTGAGCCACGAAGGCTTGAGAAGAAAGTTGAGCCACAAAGACTTGAAAGGATAGTTGAGCCGAGAAGGCTTGCTTGACAGATAGATGTGAGGAAAAAGAAGTAATGAAAGGATGGATGTTACCTGGAGTACCATACAGTCTATGGTGAAGTTACTGTAGAGATGTTGTAAATGCATTAATTGATAAAAACTGTGGAGTGGATAAAAGTTAAGGAGCATGCAGGAGTCTGGCAAGAATGTGTGAATAAGATTGAAATCTAGAGCCAGCACCAGTAATCCCAGGAGGCTTACTAGAAAGATTCCTAAGGACGAGCTGCATCTGCTCGACTGAAGGGGTCAGCAGAATGAATAATATTGAGATTCCAACCCATTAGAGAGAGGGAGAGAGAGGAAACAGTTTGCAAGATCACTGATGCTGCCCTGCATTATGGCTGAGCTGATTCGGGGTTGCGAGTGCTGTGATGGTCTGTGGGTGCAATGTGCATGCAGTAATGTGCTGCAGTTTGTCCGTTGTAACCTTTATTTAACCAGATATGTCTTGAAGAGTACCTATGGAAAAAAATTAAAGTCTTCTACATGCTTTGCAAGTGGGAAAACCTGAAAAATCAACAGTGTATCAAATACTTGTTCTCCCCACTGTATCAGTGACCACGGTTCTGCTGCTGAAGCTCATCAACAATGCGTGATTTGTGTATCAACTGTCACAAAGGCTAGGTGACAGAGAATACGTTGAGTGAGGGACGAAGAGGGCTGGACCTGTTTGAATCTTCCAGACTCTTTATTTTTACGGCCCTTGAAGGACCCAGTTCAGGTGGACCAGGTCCTTAGAAGATGCAGCCGCTGCAATCAAAAATACCCATAGACTTGTAATGCTATTACCTGTTTACATTACATTTATTACTATTACTATTATTTTTACTTTATTCATGGTTGTTATTGTTGTTATGATTTGGATTACTTGGAAGGACCCAAAGGTGAAAACAGATAGACAGAATGATGAGGGAAAAACAGCCCAGCTCAGAAAGAAAAAGGCAAAGCCACCACATTAGAGGAGATGGTGAGTCAGGAGTAAGGAGGGGATGAGACAATGAACTCAAGTAACCTGGGAAAATGTGTACTGGATGCGGATTATTGAGTCAATACAGGTGTGCTAATTGTAATCTGGAGCAGTAGGGTACAAAGGTAACTGAGGACAATATTATACAGGCACCGAAAATCCCACCCAATTGAACTACTGACTGTTTAAACCACTTACAATTAAATAGACCTGGAAATGAAAATAAAATACAATGAAATATTACAAATCCCTACTTTTGCCAAAAATGCAAACTCTGACTTTAACAACAATAGCTGCATTTGCTGTGTTCAGTAAATATCAAACAATTTAAAAAAAAACATTTTACTTTGGTTGCTTTCGTTGTTTTTTTCCTAGTAGCATAGCGAGTTATTTAGTATCATAGAGCGGGAACATATTCCTGCATTCGACCTCCTCTTTTTATCAGTTAGATATAACACAAGTTGGTAAACGTGTGGAATATGCAAATACAGAAAAAATCAAAATCTCAATTGTTTATTGATCCATAACAAACTGAGCTATTTGTATTGTGTAAGCTACACTACCAAAAAAATACAGCACTACCTTGTATATCCATACACTGTGGGAAGTAGAAAAGTGAGTTTAACTTTATACAGTGAAAAAAAGAAAACAAAATCTTATTTGCATTATTTTGAACATGCCCCTTCTTCTAAACTTCTGTAAATCTCAGCTTATATGACTAATAATAGGATTAACCACCAGAGCCTGCACCTGTCAGCATGATTAAAAAATGTTGTTTTGATTCTGCTTAAATGATCCTCTGTCGCCTTCATGACAAGATGGGTAAGCAGAATTTATTAGCAAATATATCAAAATAAACATAAAAAGATGGTTCAATATATCAATATATACATGCATACACACACTACCAACTTTATTAAGAACTCTTTTACAATTGCTTATTGCCAAAAAAATATTCTCCTTATCATGCAACATCAGCTCAACACATTTAGATGTGGTAAAGATACTTTGTTGAGTGTTGAGAAGAAAGTGGATTTAGGTTATTTTAGGTTATTATTGGCCTGGTTGATGTCAGAAACCCTGGCTTTTCCTTACACACTCTCACCCATTAGCAACAACTGACAATCTTTTAAACTCCACATCCATCTGAGTATAGTTTCTGACCACAGTGTAACATCTTTTTGATGGCTGTTTCCAGCTGGATAATGTTTTATGTTTCGAAGCTGAAATGATCTCAAACTGTTTTTTTTTAACAAAATAAAAAAGTGAGTTAGCTGTACTCCCATGGTCTCTACAGTTACCTTATCCTAATTTAATAGGTTGGCTTGGAGACGTGATGTGTTTACCATCAAGAATTTGGCAGAAACTGCATGATTCTATCACGTTAAAGCAGGCCAAAAAGAAAAGTTTTGGGCACATTTTTGAGGCTATATCCGTCTGAAAATATTCCACACTTTAACATATTTAGCTTGGTGATGCAGAAAGTGTGCATTAAGTCCGAGTCATCGTAATTACAGTTTCATTCTTGTCTAAGAACTTATTTAGTTGTAGATATCCCAGAACATCTAAGGTTCTTAAGGCACTTCTTGAGGCAAATTAGACGGTAGTGATGATGTGATGTGTGACCTTCCCTTTAAGGGGGTCCTAAATCAAATAGGGTTCATCATATTACAAGTATTTAGAAATACTTGTGTTAATCTGTTGGGAATTGAATTACTTTTTGGTTTTTATGACTGATTTCTATACATTCTTGAGAAATATGTATCAATTGATTTCTGTGTTTGGCTCTGTTCAGTTGTTTTGTCCATGTTTTGTGTGTTTGCCCGTTGTATCATTGCATTTATTCAGTAATTTTTCTTAGTAATTTTCATTGAGCTGTTCTGTGGATGTGACGTCAAGAGCGTTCATGTTAAGTGGATCAAATCTAGAGAACAATCGAGGCATTATATTCAAGATGGATTTTGCGGATACTCATAAACTACCGGCATTCAGCTGAACTCAGACACCAATGGAAACTCACCTAAGAATTAACAGAAGAGTGTTGTAGTTCTGTGCTTTGGCCACCGGTGGCAGTATTATTACAGCAATAATTCTGCTGATCAAACCAAAACAAAAAGTAGTAAGATGACTGTGGAATTTTCCTTAGGATTTTTTTTTTTTTTTTTTTTTTTTGCATCCAGTTTGTAAAATCTACAAAGTTAACATAGAGTTTTTTTTCAAGACACAGAAGTACGTTGTTAAAATTTATAGGAAAATACAATAATACCTGTTTAGGTTCAGTGTTGGGAGGACAAAAATGTCTTTATGTCTGCCTCTTCACAAGAAATCTGCATACCCGTGCTTAGTACTCCACTAAACTACCCCAGGATTGGATGCAGTTTGTTGTACAGGAAGCTAAACATTTGTTCAGACATCCTGAAGTTCTGCAATCTTTGCATGTTTGTGAAATCAAGAACAACATATTTCCACACCTGGGAGGTTTGGTTAAAAATCCAAACCAAGGGCCTGCAGAAAAAAAGGGCAGTCATCTGAAACACACACAGTCTGCATATTCAAAAATGTAATTTATGTTGGCCGTAAATTATGTCATCTTACGTTTTAGATGGCCTTATAGTGATCCCAACTTAACCCGAATTAAATGCATAACAACCAAAAATGTGTAGTCACTGGAGCTAAGTGTAGTCAAGAATTAACTCTTCCCAGAATCTTCTTTTTTATTCTTTCCCCTTTTTTTACTCCATTCTTTCATTAAGCTACCCATTTTATTTGTTTCAGCATGTTTAGTGTTTGGATTTCAGTTTCACCACTTCTTTAATTTAGAACAGTTTAATGTTAAACATCCAATCCCAGTATCCTGTTTTATTCTTTATTTTACCTTTAGACCAAATGAATAAACAAACAAACATTTGAGAATAATTTGTATAGCAAAGCAAATAACTGGCAAATATTGTGTAGCCTATAACTAGGGCTTTATTTCCCAATAAGGTGTATATACTAGCTGTTTGTGCAGTCTACTTTAGTCCAGATGGATTGTCTCAGTGACAGCTGAATAAATTAAGATAAAATATGGTGAAAATGTTAATGACACAGAGCTTCAAGCAGGTCTTTAGGCTATCAATGCTAGAGGGAAAAAAAGCATCACTCGCACAGCTGGTGGTTTCTTTTCCAACCATGACCTTCAGCAGAAGTAGGGGCAGTTAGTAGTCATGGAGGGGCCTGGTATGAGAAACGGCTTCTCCTGAGGCCAAAATACTGGATGTTTCTCAGTGGGCTGGGAGTGAGTTGCAGCTTTAAGTAGAGAACATGTCCTTTAGAGTGTTGCTTGCCAGCACCAGAATAAAGCCGGTGATTCAGAAGTGGAAGGATGCAGTAGTGATGTGAATGTAGTATGAGATCATGTTGAGCCAGAAGGGAAAACATTCCATCCAGCAATCGATCTATGTTGAAACCTTCATATATCACGGTTACCTTGAGTGAATGAATAAGAGAAAAGAGGATAAATGGGGTTCATCATTTTGCCCCAGATATCCAGGAGGACATCTGGACGGCATGGCTGCCACTGTGACCTAAACTCAAATAAACTGCGAAAGAACTGATTGATGGATGAGTAATTGGTACTTTCAGACAGCAGGCAGTTGCCATTGCAGCTGCAGTCGGGCAATGCTAATGTCAGAACTTTTAATTTGGTAGCAGAAACATTCACATGAAAATATCCAGCTTTAGACCTCCAGTTTTTCTCATCATGCAGCCCTAAATAATAGGTTGTATTCTGTAAAAAAAAGAAAAAAACTAGCAAAATAAGATGAGCAATAGAATTTGATAACAACTTAATAATGTTTTTGTTCAATCTTGTATTTCTTATCTTTTGACAGTACCAATTAAAAATATTTCTCCAAAATGATTTGTTTGTACTGCCAATGCTTAGAGGAGCAGTTTTTACTCAGTTATTTGCCAGCCTTTAACATTTGTACTTTTTTTCATTTGCATTAGTCCTAAAGGTACCCAGCATTCACAAAATAATTACTGTAATTTGTAAACTAATTTGCATTTACTAGATGTGCAGCAACTAAAAACCTTACCATATAATGAAAACCTGGGAGGTATTTTCAGGTTAACTTAAGTTTGACCTATCTTAACATACCAGTGTTATGCATTAGATTTTTTTTTGTAACTGTAGGCTACTATAAATGTTCTTGACTTTATTGCTGCAAATATTTAAGTGAAGCATTCAGCAAGTCCAGGCAAATTGAATTCAGAATGCAGGAAGCATGACTTGAAGACTGGGAAAACATTAAGAAAGGTTCAGATAAGAGGGAGGTCGGTGCAAGATATCTAATGCAAATTGTCGCTTTGATCATAAAACACCTAACAGATAGAACTACACATTACAAACTAATGATGTACGAGAAGAGTAATTTTTCTTTAAAGACTGCTGGTTGATTTTCACTTGAGTATGCTGTTTTGCACAGAGGGTGTCAGTCTGTCTGTGCCCTGCAGCCCTGAAACAACACAGGTGACTTTTAATTGGTCTCTGTGTCAGGGAATCAGAATGCAAAGACTGCTCTCAGCCCTATAATTCTCTACTGGTTTGAAGAAGCAATAAAAAAAAATAAAAATCTAAAAGAAGTTTTATTTTTCAAGAACTCATGGAGATGTAAATTAATAAGGTTGCAGGTGAAATGAGTCATTTTTTTCTGGCCATAACATTATTTTCCTCTTAATATTTGAAATGCCCTAAAATCATCAAACCAAGATTTTTTTCTTACAGCAGACTTAAAAGTTAACTTGAGCCTGAAGGAAAAAACAAATAATTAAAAAAATACTTTTGCCAAGGCCTGCAAATGTTCTCTGGGATCTCCACCCACTTGTTCAAGAATGTCAACTGGGAACTTATGACTTCCACTGTCAGTAAGTCCTCGTCTCCATTAACAGAGTCAGTCTAGTTCTTGTAGTAACTTGTTTTTTAGGTTAATTAATATTTAAGATACATAAAAACAATTTTGAAATGTGTTCCAGTAATTAGAAAAAAAATTAAACAAGGATAATGTGAGTAATAAAAAAAAGGAGTTTTCAAAAGTTCATTTAGCCATTTCAACCAACTTAATAACTGCTTGTTTAACTGTCAGTCAGTCTTTTAAATATTTCCTCTTAACTTTCTGCCAAGTTGCTTTAGAACAGTCTAATTCAGGGTCATAATACAGTAATAGCTTTTGGCAAATTACTTGTAGGTTGGTCTTTTTCTTCAAGCACAGATTTTGACTTGGGAGTGCATCACTGATTGGCATGCTTACTCGATCCAATTATTACTGAATAAAGAACACTGACCTTTGCTGGAGAAATTAAGGCTTTTAGTGCATAAATGTGTGAACACAATTTTTTGTCGATCCTACAGAAAATCATGCCGTAAGACATCATGACACTTGGCGCTCATTGAAAGAGACGGGGAATGAACACACCCAACACATTTCTCTGCAAGGGGCTTGCATAAGTCGAACCGAGATAAACCCCAGGTCTATTTTTTGTTGGAACGTACAGTAATTCAGCTGGAATTTCATTGGTCTGAGGGAAGAGAGGCGCAGTTGCAAAGTAAAACATATCCGCTTTTGGTAAAATACAAAATAAAATCTCTGAATTGGAAGAATAACTCAAATTATTTATGCCCAGGTCCATTCCCAGATACGTAGGTTTGTCCTTAGCCAATTTAGGCAGACTGGGACATAGATGATTGTTTTTTTAAATCAAAATATTTTATTGAAGAAAACTGTATTCACACCTATGGTCTTAACTCAGATGCATAGACGAAGGAGAACACAGCTCATCCAGAGTTTATACTGAAGCTTTTTCATTCACTACCTGGTTTGTTTATACTGGTCAAATTTCAGGCACTGAATCTTTAATAATAACATTTTGAATGCAACTGGTGTGACCCAGGCTTAAGTTGTGGTTCTTTTGTGATCTGCTGGTGGAGTCGATGTGCTCAGCAATTCTGGTGGGCCACTGTTCACCATTATACAATGTTCTCTCCATTTTCGGTTTAAGTTCTCATTGTTATTTGCTGGGTTCTCAAATCCTTAGAGAGGGCTATGTAACCTTTTCAATCTGATAAATGTCAATGACTTGGCTGAATTCTTTTTCCTACTTCATGTTGCCAGCCAGCTTTTATACAAGTGATTTTTCTTTATTTTTATGTATATGGTTATGTTGCCTTGGATCTTTCTTTAAATAAAATGGCCATTTAAAAAACTGTTTTTTTTAGACATGATCTTTGTGTTGTTAAAAGTTAACTTATATTTTCAAAACCTGAAGCATACCAAAGCCTAAGTGTTAAATATAAAGACATTAACGAAACTCAAATCAAAAAGCCAAGTTGTAAAATTTAATGCCTGACCATGTATCCTGACTACTTTGCCACAGAGATATCCTTCTGGCTGACTGGTCAGAATGCATGATTTTCACCTGTGATTCTGTGGGTTGAATCCTGGTGCTGCCCTCCATAGAGTACCTTGTCACATTAACGTTATTGAATCAGTTGTCAGAACTTTAACACATTTAAGTTGTAGCTAACTTTGATTCTTTTGTTGTGTAAAAAGGGAAAACCAAATTTTAGAGTTGGCTTTTGAGGTAAATACTCATTGTTCTTTAAATTTTCAAATTTAACAGTAAAAATTGTTAAAAAAGAGATGCTGCCAAGTGAAATCATGTTGTACTTTCTGTGCAATGATGTTAAAGCTGCATATTCATTTAATATTAAAATGGAACATTACCATGATTCAACATTAAGCAGGGCATGTGCTTCTTGGAGTGAGTGTCAAGGTATGGAGTTGAAAACTCAGATTGTTATTGTCGCTAGAACAACATAAGGGTTTAGGTAAAAAAGCAGTTAGCAAATTTCCTACTGAGGGACAATGTGCACTATATGAAAAGTATATTAGAAATTTAAGAGTCATAGTTTGTTCATTACATTTTCTAATTTACTGCTACTCTTACATAAAGTGGAAAACCTTTGAATTCCAACTTACAATAACTTACAATTCAAGGTTTAGGAAACTAAAAAGCAAATATAGATAAGTAAAATCCTCAAAATGCTAACTTTATTGAAATTGGTTTCTTTAAAATCTTGGGTTGCTCCAACTTTTTTTTTTCTCTTTTTTTAACAATGCCATTCAGAATCTTGTTGAGCTATGGGCTCTTGTAATCTTTTCAATCTCTATTCTTGGCCCTTCATTTTGTTTTCTTATATTTTTTTTTCTTTGTATGACCTGTTATTTGTGTGTTTGACTCATCGCTGGCCACTGCTAAAGCTGGGATTCATGACTCAGGAAAAATTGATGAATCGATTTTTGCTCTGATGGCGAGGAAAATAGAGGTCCCCTGGCCTGAAATGGAGAGGATATCAGCTGTCAGGGTTCAGAAAGCGTGATTGTGCTGACCTCTCACCCTCAACAAGAGGCATGTGTCTTGTTTGGACAGAGAAACTCTGCCTGAAGGCAATAGGAGGGTCTTAGCAGTTAAAACATGTCACAGATCAGATATTCCTCCTCAGGGAAAAGAGATTTAGCAGAGGTAATGCAACATAACATTCGAAAAAATTGTGTTGGGTCATGACATGTCTCATTTTTTTTGTGCCGTTTTTACAGCAGAGAAAATTCAGTGGAACAACAGGCATGAGATTTTCATGCACCCAGACTGTAAACAAAGCCCCAGCTCACACATTTCATCTTTGGAAAATATTCTTTAGAAGTGTAAATGGGTGAAAAGCAAATGGAGAGTCCTTCAACAACTGTCAAATGAGGCGGGTTGGAGGAAACTGAGATTTAACAACCGAGGTGGTGAAGTCATTTTTTTTAAAGCTTTGCTTAGATGTTTTTTAGAAAGTATGGAAAAACAGTAGTGTAAGGTGGCTCCTTTCCTCTCCATTATCCTGGAGGAAAAGACGCAATCAATGATTCGAACGGCAATGTTTCTTTACACACTGTAAAAATGTACCATTTTCATATCCCTACTTCATAGCACACAGATTGTACCAGAATTGGCTTCTTTTGTTTGTAGACGCGTTGAACTTCAAGCAGACAGCAAACAAAAAGAAACATCGTTGAATAGTTGTGCAAAAAGCCTCCCAGTTTCAAACTCATCACAGTGAAGGTCAGATTTCCAAGCGAAGTTTTTATTTCTTTAATTTTTTTTACTCAAACCAAGCTCACATGCAGACCTTAAAGCTCACCTCTCTTTGTAATTCTAAACTACTGTGTCTGTGGAAAATCTTACATTTAATGCTTCAGGATCACATTCACACGGTGCATTTAAAAGAAAAGCAACACACTGACACCAAAGCAATACAGTGATGGTTGAAGGACTCGCTATGTAGTGGACTCTGACAGTGAAAATAAAGACTTTACCTTACTTTTTATGTCTCAAACCATGTTGCTTACTTTGTAAACCAAGATAAAGAGCCTCAGCAGGAGTATGCTTTTGTGGTGGTGAGTAACTCCAGGCCCGGATTTATGATACATGGCTTTTTACCATTTCTAGAGAGCCTCCACAATCATCTGGAAGGTGGTGCAGAGGGTAATCAGGGGTGCCATATGGGGGGAAAAGTGAAAAATATTCCAAGTGGCCCTGACTGAGCGGGGCCCCTGAAAATAGATACAGATTAATATCAAATTATCAAATGTATAGCATATTTATATTAAATGGAACAACAAAATTAATCATATCTGTGTTTTATTCATTTTTGCAAAGTTAAATGTCTCCACTCTTAGATGAAATGTGAGCATCCTGATAGTCTATGAAATGGTTTGTACCTGCCTTAACACACCTAAGCAGGCTGTTGTTTATGTACAGTCAAAAAGTAAACTATTTTGCTCAGGAAAAATAAAATCAGTTTTTCAAAAAAGAAAAACTGAAAAAGTGAAACAGAAGATGATTTGTATTTGTAGGCTAACCCAGTTTTTCTCCAAAAGAGGATGGAATATTCAACGCATTCTCACTCCCGACTCGTCATATACTGACGCCTGGACAATGTCCCCTCAGCGTCAAATATTGACGCGAACGGGGTACCTGACGCGTCAATATGTGACGAGAAGGGTTCGCTCATTGAATTTTATATAGCCTGCCCTGTTAGTCTATCCTAACCCTAAAGTTTTCCGACGTTCATAACTAAGCCTAAATTTGTTGAATTTCGACTATGTAGCCTTCTGGAGAGTGCACCGCAACCCTAAATGTAAGAAATTGTGAAAAACCTACCAAAACATGTGCT
>JAUZNJ010039441.1:0-10732 GCA_034780135.1 Jordanella pulchra | reverse complement strand
GTTTGAAATGTTAATAAAACCAGTGATTTTCTTGCTGCTGTTGAGGCACTGCTATTATTTCGAACACAACTGTAGATGCAGTTACTTGAAAATGTGCAAAGTTTTCAAGAATGAACATCATGTCCTGATGCAAATACTCCACTGTCAAGAGGAAAATCAGTTTGTTAAAACACATGTCTTCAAAGAGGGTTAAACACAGCCTTTCACTTATGCTATCCTAGAACATTAAATTATCTTTAATGTCCTTAGAAGGCAGACTTGAAAAAAATATCCAACAGCCTTAAGGGTGTGTTAACATGTTGTTGTTAAGGCTAGGCAGTGACCTGTGATCAAAATTTGACTTGACCTCATTATCATCTTTAAATATAACTCCATTTAAAGCTACAGTACATTAAGCATTTTGATCACTGGAGGCTAAAAGAAACAACAAAGCTGTTGTTTGCCCTTGCTTATGCTCTGCTGAGCTCAAAAAAAAAATCTCATTAATCATAAAGCTGATTGGCAGTTTTTATAAGTTATTTAACTCAAATAAGAGTATCACTAGTTCATCATATTGTTAAACAAGTAAGAGTAAAATGTAGCCATCCAAGAAATTATTCATGTAAAAAAAATTATTCAATAAAAAGGCTGACTCATAATATCAGATTAGCTATTTAAACGTATGTGATAAGACAGACCAAAATGTAAAGTTACCTGCAGATTCTGGTATTTTATTTAATCTCTATAATGAGACAAATACCGCAATTTGCACACAACTTTACATTCAGAATCATGCAATACTATCATAAGTAAAACAAATAAATAGCAATAAAAAACATTTTAGACAGAAGAAACCCTTTTCTATATCATTTTTTTACATTAAACTTAAGAAACGAGTCCTTACAGTAGATAACAGATGCATATTAACATAGTGTCATAGACACCCATGTTTACCAGATATACAGTAACTTTTATACTAAACGGGAAAGCTTATTTATCATAAAAAAAAAAATGTGTCGCTTTTGTTGGAGCATGTCTGCTTAATACAAACTTGTTCTTTATTCAGTGAAGTTAATTGCAGTAGATAGAGTAGCCATATATTTTACTCAAGAAAGAGTGGTGATATTTTATAACGATATTATTTAAGTGAAAGTAAAAAGTATGATGCAGTATAATCACATCTGAGAGTATTTTTTTTTTTTTTTACCAAAAAGTAAGTCAAGTAAATGTAACTAGTTTCTACCCACCTCTGCACACAAGTATTTGTCTTTAGTGAAATATTTTATGGTTGGAGGAAATAAATATTTCTCCATAACAAAAGAATAAGGATGGAAGAATACCAAACAATTTCTTCCACTTTTTATTGAATTTACACCAGTATAGAAATTCAGCATCAAGCATATTAAACACACATAAATCCAGTTTTGTAATACAAAAATCAAGTTGACATTAATTACTTCGACTTAACCTTAAAGAAAGTATGAGCAATGTTGAACTGTGACCAAATTAAATTAACTATTTTTTAAGAAGAAGAGAACTTTCCAAGGATTATATTAGAAGCTGCCTAAAGAGTGCAAAAGTTGCTATGGGACATATCTCTGAATGTTAGTGGGAGTGTATGTATACATGTAAGCCTCAATAAATAACCTAAACTTGTGTGTAGAGAAAGGTTGTAACAATTCAAATTAAACTTGTATAATCAGTTAAATATTACAAAAAACAAACCTAAATTCACAATTAAAAACCCCAAATTACTATACAGACACTGTTCTACATATTTTAACAGGCCAATGCATTGTCAAAGACAGTATCAAGGTCTTGGCAGAGCTTCAGTGAGATTTATTTCAGTCACTAGACCCTTAAAGAATTCACTGAAGCCTCTTGTGTTCCAGAGCTCCAGAGGGCCCTTTTCTTTTCCCCCTGTCCTTCTTCTGTGTAGTCCACATCAAGGCTGCTATCTGCCTCTGTTTGTATCACATGCATTATGTCCTTCTATCTCCCGGTCAATGGCTACCTTTCTCAGTCAGCCAGCCCCAATTCAGATGCCATCTCTTCAGGGCCACTCTCTATCTCGCCACAGACACAGAATAAAAGCCCGGGAAATCACATTACTCTGTTCGTATGGAGCCTCTATTACATTAGGTCACCGAACACTCAACTGTAATTCTGCTACTGTAGAGAAAAAGAAAGTGAATTGAACACACCGGGCTGGCACAGCTTGACAAATTGTTGCTTGTGGTCATTTTCCAAATGTTACTCTCGCTGAGCCACATTTAGAGAAATGGAGGGACATTTTACAGAGTTGGGAGATATACGACATTGATAAAGGCAAACCTGTAATCTCTGCACAAGAAAAGCCTTTTTCAGATATGGACACCAGGAATCGCAGACAACCAAACACTAGAGCATGGCCTCCACCTGATATCACCTTAATGGCATTAGTGTGTAGTTCTGAAGAACACAAAATCTTGAACCAGTTCTGTTTCGATTAGTGTTTTATGTTTATATCAGTAGAGAGCAGGCACTTAATAACACAAGGGTACTCCTTTTTAAGGGCTGTTCCACAGAGAACAGATTATAGCCTCAGGTGTAAACACATGTATTGACATTCACAAGTATTTTTGCATCAGTGTTGAAAAATGTGTCATTTCATGAAATTTGCTATTGTGAGGGAAAATCTGACTTATCTGATTAATAAGCATTAAAACCAGGTTTGACTGGCATATTTTTATCCTGCAGAACAAAAAACCTGGAAGTATAAAATCAGAGGTTTTGTGTTGACACGACTCAGTCCCTGGCCTCTGGGAACCCGTCCTTCCCTTTAAAACCATCTAGCACTTTTCTGGGCCTATTTCCATGGATGCTCCTCTACAGCACCTGCAGTTTTGCCTATTTTTTTATTTCTTTCACACCAGGCAGTGACAGACTGTCAACTACTGTGCTTGAGAGAGGATAGACGGCTGCAGAGCCTGCTTCCCCCAGTTTTCTTCAGTGAATGACTGCTGTCTCATGATTACACCAGCAATCATTTCTCAGGAAGAAGAAATATGAATAGGGCCGCCATAACAGCTTATTAACGCAGCCTGGTAGTTTGAATCTGATATGCCATGGTGAGCATTCATATTTAAAAGAGTCTTTTATGTTTAAACTATTCCAAGCTATTTAATAGGTAGCATTACAGTTGCAAAATTCTCTGTTCCAAGTGTAGAGTATATAGCTACACGGACTATAATTTCCTGGAGTTCTACCCCTTTTTACAACAATCAGACCCATAACTTTCAGAAAACCTCCTTTTGTATTTTTGTTGCTGCCACACCATAGGAGAATATATTTTTACCCTTTTCAGTACAAAAAAAATGGGTTCTATGTATCCTAAGAGGAATTTGTGTGATCTGTAGTACACAGAATATCAATATACCTTTTTTTAGAAATGTTTTTTTTCCCTTCCCTTTTTAATACACAAACACACACATTTAACACATTAAATTCCACTTAAATGTGTCTTTTCTATAGATATGATATAGTCCTGCAATCTCCAGCTAATCACCTTGCAGATTTCTGGGACATCATCTAAATAGTAAACTCCATACATACATCACAAGAGTGAAATGTATACATAGAATACAAGTATTGTAGACACAACATGATAATGTAGTATGCATTTTACAGTATACTCTCGTGCTGAAATGTTTGATTATTTTAAAATAGTAAACAGCATCATGGCTAAATTTATAAAGACTTGGAAGCCACAGAGCTACCTTCAGCTCAATAGTACAGCTGTTTAACTATAGTCAAAGTTGTATGACATGTTCATTTGTGCCTCATAAGAGTTTATTTGGTATAAAACCAATGACACACAAAATACTGCAAAGTTTATTAAGTGTCTGACAGAAATATATAACTTGCTTGTACCACTAAACCTTTTTCTCATGAGGAAGTACATTATTCAGTACTTTAAATCATCCTTTGACTCAGTAAGAAGCATTTAGAAAAGGAATAAATGAGATACAGGATGCAATGCATAATTTCTGAGAAAAAATAAAAGAATTAAACACCTGTATAGAGAGAAATGATAATGGCTCTGGTAATAACAATAAAATGTCACACAGCAGTTGTCAGCATGGTGCCAAGAAGAATGTTAAACCACAATTAAAAGAGTTCACTTTAAAGGTCATCTGAAGCAGGGTTAGAAATCTTTAAAATTAATATAAAAAAAACTGAATGAAGAAAAAACTCAGTGAACTGTCTTTGTATAGCTTTTTGAGCCGTAGACAACCAAAGCTATTAAGATTCATGCAAATGTATTCCTTTTGAGGCATTTAAAAAAATATGCACTATTATTCACTAAAATATTTAAACAAGTGTTTTCTAGAATCGGTTTCAAAGAAACAAAGTTTGTGCGGTAATTTCTTGGGTCACACATGTGATCCAAACATGTACAGGACACAATCAACATGTGCACATAACAAGATCCACATATGCACAGGACAAGAACTACATATGCACAGAATAAGATCCACACACACATATTAAGATCCATGCATGAACATAATAAGATCCACATATGCACAGGACAAGATGCATGCAAGTAATGATTCAAATGAGGACATAACATGTACATATCATTATGAATCATAATGTGCATGTGTGGATCTTTTCCTGTGTGTGTGTGTATCATGGCTGGTGCATGTGTGGATATTCTCCTGTGCATGTGGGATCTTATCCTACGCATGCATGGGTCTTATGCTGTGCATTTAGGGATGTTGTCCTGTGCATGTGTGGATTTTCCTGTGCATGTGGGATCTTATCCTACGCATGCATGGGTCTTATGCTGTGCATTTGGGGATGTTGTCCTGTGCATGTGTGGATTTTCCTGTGCATGTGTGGAACAAATATGCATTTGTGAAAATTAAGACTCTCCTGTGCATGTGTGGATTACATATATGAGTATGTGAATACTGAGACTTTGAGTTGACGTACGATGAAATAAAAAGAGATGAAATAAAACATGGTTCCTGTATTGATCTCAGAAGAAGTGCTACAGCAGCACAAAGACAGGATAATTACAAATAAGACTAATCAAAGCTCTTTGTGATTTGGAATAAGTTTACAGATTCCTGAAGCTAGTTTAATGGAAGAATGTTCGATTAAAGTAATCACATGGAGCAGAGGGTAGCATCAGCAGTTGGTATGTGCAAAAATGTTGAAAGTTAGCCAGTGTGCAAGTTCAATAGCACAAGGTTGGTAACATAATGATGATCGGCCATAATAAGGTGACCTGACTGAATTATACTGAACTAAATTATAATAGTACTGTGTGCAACTGAGGTGATATTAGTACCTAAACTGGCCAAATAATCATACAGAATGAAGCTTTAAGGCATTTATTTCTTTTCAACTATTAATAATAAATGTTTTGGTTTGCAGCCTGTATCATTTAAACCTAATAAAATCATAAAAAAATAAAATTCAGAGACAAATTAAACAATAATGTCAGCAAACAATTTTGGTTCTGAATATATGAGCTCAAATTAAAGAATTGCTCTGTGTGTAAATGAAATACAAAATGTTTTGATGGTGTTTACTTTGTAACCTTAAAAGTATTGAGCTAGGAAAGAAAGGTTTACTGACTTACACAAATGGTCATCTGTAAAAATATATTGCCTACCTCACTTAATTTTATCAGCCCCACTTCATTACGCCTAGAGAAAAAAAATATTTTTTAATAACACTGCAACCCATTCACTGTAAAAGATTTTAGATCTTTCTTTTTGCAATAAACGGAGAGTATCAACTAGTTTTAAACAAGCATTACACAATGTGGAGCACCTTCTCATGTCAAGAAAAACATTTAGTGCTTGGATTCATTTTTGTAAAAGCTCACATAACAAATGAGAAGAATACTATGGAGAAATCTACAAACAAGACCAGGATACGCAAGAGTGATCCATGCCTGAAAGACTGAATTTACTAGTAGATTTGTGTTCCTAACATCAGCCACAGGCAGGACCTTATGTAGTTGCTGAAATTGTGAGATCAAGGACAAGAGCAGCTGAAATGAGTTTTCCTCTGCTAACCTGAAGGGAAACAGAGACGAGGTCGTTTATGTGCTCATTGAGCACTTTATCAGGCATGTCAAACCGTTACCGACTGGGATCTCCCTTTTGCACTACAAATGGAGCATTTCTAAAATAGCAAAACTACAACAAAAAAAGATTGTACCACAAGATGATGACTTTAATTAAGTGATTGTATCACATAATTCTTTCCAATCTTTCCATGGATGCTATGCAGCTCTTGACATTGTTTGGAGTTGGGATAACCTGTCTGGTTCAACGAGTAATATATTGTTTTTGAGATGCTGTTCTTTTAGCCTCTTTTTCTTTCATAGAGACCATTTTTTTAGTTGCTGTCACCCAGATATAATGTCAAACATTATGTACATTTCTATGGGACCCCGATCATTAACATGGAAGTTTCCTCTGTAAAACTTAACTTTATTTTTTATGATCGGCCTTCGCCTGCTTTGCTGCTTTAGGATGGATTATCATATAAATTTTGCTCTCTTCCAGAAAACCATCAAGGAAAATGTTCTGCAATTATTTTATCACCCTAAAGGGAAGGGAACTTGATTTACACAGCATGGTAATAATGTAAAGCACATCAGGAAGTCCTCCTGTTGCACTCTACTTAGAGTCAGGACTTAACCTGACTTGTGGTGTAGCATCAGATTAAACAGGTCATTGATGTTCAAAAAACCTCTGAATTAACTAAAATTGTTTTGTAAAGAAAAGCAGAACAGAATTCCTCCAAACTGATGATTTTACTATGGACCTTCCACGTTTGATTTTTCTTCTTAATACATGAAAATTTGATTTTTTTTTTTATTTGTTTTATACTTTTTTTTCTACACCATTACTGCTCAGTGCTCACTACTGTTATGTCTCTTATCACCTCTTTAGCTTTGGACAAGCATACCTTTCACTGGTTAAGAAAAAAAAAGTCCTTAAAGTATGTTAAAATAATACGTAATACACAATCTACCAAGGGTGAAAACAGTTAGAAAGGGTGCAGTGTTCTGGCTCCCAGCTAGTTCTTTTCATAATTTCTATCAATAACATTACATCTTTATAATACACTGGTAAATTCTATATTGTTATGCTGATGACTCATGTGTTCTGTGCAGACTCTACTTATTTCACTCTATTAAAAAAAAAACGCATATTATCTTTAGAAAACTCCATAATTTAACACAAACTGCTCACAGACTAAAGATATTTTCTGAAATGGCAGAAAAAAAGAAAGTTAAGGGATAATTTCTATTGGAAATAATGTAATTGAAGGACTTTCAGATATAGAATGTCTGTATCAAAGGACATTGATTTCATGTCCCTGTATTTCATTTCTAAGAGTGGTACATGGGACTTTTAAAATCTAAGATTGCACACTAAGATCAAAACCAATGAGTGACTATAAAAAAATGCTGTAAAGATGGATTTTTGCTGAAAAAACTATTCTTTTAGCTTTATGCTGCTCTTTTTTATATTCTCTTACTCCTGTAGAGCTGACTGGGTAAAATATATAAACAAGCAGGTGAAAAGTTGGTCCTTAGTGAAACCACAGTTCCCTCTCTATGCAAAATACACTGACGAAAAAGGGGAATGGTGGGCTCCGAAACAGCAAGGAGATGAGCTCTGCATCTTCAGTTCTGTCAGAAACATTTATCCAGCCCTAAAAAGCTTTGACAGGGTGCAGCTGTAAACAGTTTGCAGTTAAGTGCTCCTCAGTCAACAAACAGATGTGACAGCTTTCACACGTTTCCTTAGAAGAAGTTTGTTTGATTACACTTTATACGTTGAATAGGTCACAAGGGAAGAAATGTAATTAATTGTTATTGGAATATTATTCCAGAAAAAGGCAACATTCATTGATATATAAACTGGTAATGTGTTTCTGAAATTGATTTAAGTGTTGAGGTTCAAAGCATACATATAAATTATACCAACTTATTTCACATCAGTTTTAAAAAACACTGTTTAAATCTACAGTTACTCTCACCGACAGCAACATTTTAAAAAGGAATATTTGTCTCAAGTTTAAAGATTAGTCCCCAAGTGTTATTTGTTTTTTACGACGGAACATTGCCCCCTGGTGGAAGTTTAAGATAATTTCCTCGGTGCAGGAAAAGTCCACAGAAAAGTCAATAGAGGGATGCGAACTTTTTTTAACAACTGTTACAACTGTAACCGATCCCTTAATAAAAAATATTCAAACAAAACTAAAACACAACAAAAAACTAGCAGCGATGTTAAAATACGTTTATTTTTTTTTGTTTTTTTGGTGCTTTGTACTGACAATAAGGATTGAGCATAAAGTAATTGATTATTAACCCAAAGCTAGTGTGCAGTTATACCTGAACTAGCTCTTCACAGATGTTGCATGATTATCATTTGGAAAAAAACACCCAAGTTAAAGAATTTCATGCTTTTCAATGCTCTGTAAACTCATTACTTTATTAATCAGCAGCAAGATCTCATATAAACAGCTGCGGGATGCTGAGAAACAAAGTGTATGAAATGCTCAAAATATAGGTTGGTTATATGGAGAAATCAAAATGGGTTTTTTTTTGTGACACTGAGATAGAGAGGGAAAACGTTATCTGGTTAAGATGGTGACAGGAAACTGCATACATTCAGTTAAAATTTAGAATGCTAACAGAATCTGTCAAATGACACAGGTCTTTAGCTTGGTTGGAAATCAAAACCCTGTTTTAATGTGGGACTAGAAGAAAAGCAGGAATGCCTACAGCTTTATTACACTGATATGAATAAACATTTTACTGTAACCACAGCTTTTAAGGCCATTCTAGATAAACATGCTTTCCACCTTTACTTTTATTTTTTCCATCTTTAACAAGATATCCCTAAAACCCCCTTTAGAAAATGTATGTTTTTTTCTTATGAGTCATTCTACCCCAACAAGGAGTAAAAAAGTTAAAGACATATGACATTTTTGTTGCAAGGCAGCATACAACGTGGGTTGTAGTTCTCCTGCAGGCCCTTGCATTTCTGCAAATGCCACAATTTTAAATGGAAGATCAGGATAACAACTAGCTTGATTCTATTTAAAATCAGCTATCCACACGTTGCTATTTTTGTAATGTGACATGTAACATAAGATCTCACCCAGTAATCACCGTCTCTCTTATACACGCACACACACACACACACTCACATACACACATACATACAAGGGTTCCAGTGTTTCTGCAGCCTGCTTTTACAAGAAAGCTTTCAAATAAGTTTGAATACTTTGACCTTTTTTGGATCCAAGGCAAAAGATCAAGGATGTCAATCTCATTTTTTATTTTGTGCCTTAAGTCTTCTGTTCTTTCACAGCACATCATAAAAATTTGAGATACAACGTTGCTACTGACAAAGACCAGATCATATCAATCCAGTGTCAGGTTTCATGACTGCAAGTAATAAAAACTTTTAGGTTCTTTTATCGACTATAAAAAGGGATAAAAAACAAAAATAAAAACGATGTCATTTTGAACCTAAGGTTGCTCTTGTCTCTGGTGCAAAGAGAAAAATCTTTGTTGACTATAAAAACTGACTGAGATTGGAGATTAAAAAAACTTTGAAGTCAACTAAATGTTGCTGAGGAGGGTGAGTAATTCTCATTTTGATATTTTTGCACATTGCAACAGTTTAACATTTAACATTAAGAAAAATTTCAAACACAATCAAATGTATGAGAATAGCATAACGTGTAAAGTGTGTGCAGAATTATTAGGCAAGTTGTATTTGAGAGGATTATTTTTATTATAAACAGGTATGTTCTCAATAAGAGAACATCCATCTGGCCCATCAAGAGTCACTCTCATTTTATCAGTGCATAATGAGTCTTAAGATATTTCTTGGTCTAGTGTTGACATTTTATCCTATTTCTTGTTCTAAGGTGGTTGTTTTTCAGCCTTCCTAACATTGGCTATGTCCCTGAGTGTCGCACACCTTCTGCTTTTTGAGAATCCCATAACGTTGCAGCTCTGAAATATGGCAAAACTGGTGGAAAATGGCATCTTGGCAGCTTCACGTTTGATTTTCCTCAGTTCATGGGCAGTTATTTTGCACTCTCCCCCCCCCCCAACACACTTCTTGCGACTCTGTTTCCTATTTGCCATGAAATGCTTGATTGTTTGGTGATCACAGTTCAAAAGTTTGGAAATATTAAAATATTTAAAAGAAAACTTAAAGTTAGAGCACTTTTTGTCAAGCAATATTGAAAAAAAAATCCACTTTTGAGGACCCCTTAGAGGGTCCCGAGCTGGCCCCATAGTCCTAAGTAATATCTTAGTTTTAATTATGCCGCAATTAATCTATACAAATTGACAGAATTTTTTTGTTGTTGTTATTTACACACAATTACCTGTTTTGCTTCCAGCTGTGATGAAAATCTAATGCTGAAGTTGGAAGCAATGAAATGGCAAGCTAATGGCCTGTTGCAGGAGTATGACAGACTCCTAAGGGAGCACCATCTCTTCCAGGTACACAACACAAACCCAAATCATAGATATCCCACATTTGATAATTAATACTGTGGCCATTTTACAGAATCTTTAGAGTACAGAGAATAAAAAAATCTATCTATCTATCTATCTGTCTGTCTGTCTTTCTGTCTGTCTGTCTGTCTACAGTTGTGGTCAAAGGTTTACATACACTTGTAAAAAACATAATGTCATGGCTGTCTT
>JAUZNJ010039440.1:0-10735 GCA_034780135.1 Jordanella pulchra | reverse complement strand
GGAAATCGAAACGGCCGGAGCCGCTCTGTGTCGGGTCGGGTTTCGTCGCGGTCGACTCGGTCGCGGGGACGACGGCGTGCGGCGCCCGCGGTCGCGGCAGGCCGGCGGGCGCGGAGCTGCGAGGGCCGCTCATCGCCGCTTGCGGCTTTAATTACAATATTATAATCCATTTCTATCATGGTAACAACCGCAGGTCTAATCAAACGCATCGAATGGAAGTTTTAACCAATTCCTGGTTTGTTTGTTTGTTTTTGGGGTTCTAAGTCAGAAATGCAAATGTTGATTTTTCTTTTAAGGAATATAACAGATAACAGATACAACAAGTACTGACTGTGTTATAAGGAAATTGGTGTAATTTCTCAGCAGTTTTAAACCTATCAAGTCTAGGAAAGGTTATTTATGTGGTTCATCTCAGTAGAGAAAATTCAAAGAGCTAAACACAAAGAAAGCATCAAGTGTAGAAAACACAGAGAGAAATACAGGGCATCATTAGGTAATGCCAATGAAAAGATGAATTCCATTTATGCATTTAAAAATAAGTATTTAATCTTTGTCAGATTTTTCTTTTGGTTAACTTAAAGCAAAGTGCAAAGTCCAACCCCAGCAAATGAAGCGTGTTTACCTGGGTGGTTACTGGTTAAAATAGTTTTAACGTTTAAGCATTTTTTTCAAAAGTTTTCTTATTTGATCAGACAGTGAAAGCAAATCAAGAAATTTTTTTAAGGACTGATTTTATGCTGTTCACTAATTTCAATAATGTTAGTCCAAATATTTAGATATTTTGCTGGACTACATGTCGACACAAAGTCTCCTTGAAGGAATCTTTTTTCTTATTTTCTGTAGCTGAAGTTGCATAAAACTAACAGGAAAGTTAGAATAACTTAAGATGCATCTCACAGTTTTAAGGTTAATACCCCCAAATCATTTATTTAGTTCTAACTACAGATTTTAGTGTATTTCATATGGATGGGTCAACAATTATAAATGAATGCAAAGGACAAAGAAGTAGACTTCAGCTCTTGTAGTTGATGGTGTTTTGTTCTTTGTCCAAGGAGCTTCTTCACTTTAGCTATAGTGAGAATTTGAAGCTGATTAACTGTTTGGGAAAAGCCACACATTTTCAGTTCACATACCTCTTAAAATATCAGGGGTCATTTCTCCTGCTGTCCGCCAGGGACAGTTCAAGATGTTCACCTGCTGGAAGGCAGCCAGGAAGTTAAAAAAAACTCAAGGTGCGACTATATGTCTTTAAAAGATGAAATCTGGGGCTTTTACCTCAGTTTGGAGCCCATTTATCTCATTTGACTGGAATGCCTTAAATTTTTGCCTCTTTATGCCAAAAAAAACATGAATAAAATCTTATTTTCCTGAGTCTGTCATCTGAGTTCTCCTTGAAGACAACAACACTGGATACGCAGTCATTAGTACAGGTTAAGATGAAATGAATATCCCAAAGGCTTTTTTGATAGCAATTCTTTAATACATTGATATTTGTGATTACAAGAGGTGGGAGTTTATGGAGGATTGATACTTTTGCAATGCACTGTATAGTGTAATTAAAAGAAATTAAGCAAAAAACTCAGATTGATTTACTTCATTTAACAGTATTAGTATTCTTTTTAATTTTATTCTGAGACATTTTGTCTATGTTCTCAAAATAAACACTAATGTACATTTTTAAAGGCTGCTATTTACATTTAAATTCTTTCTTTTTTTTTTTTCTTTTTTGAACAAGGTGAAAGACTTCCTGTGGCCTCGCTGGGGTCTAGACCGTGGAAAAACATTGCTGGAGTTGCTCCAGAGCGAACCCTTGATGTCCCGCCCCCTCCTCATCCACGCCTTCTCCATTGGTGGCTACACTTTCGGACAGCTGCTGGTCCATATCTCCCGGGACAAAGAGCGATACGAGGCAGTGACAAACAGGATCAAAGGTCAAGTCTTTGACAGCTTAGTGGTGGGCTCAGTGGAGCATATGGCAGCAGGTAAGTTGGTATCCAAATACCGTAACACACTAATATAACACCCTTCATTTTAAAACTGGATTTTCTGCTGCAGATTTTACTAAGTGTGTTATTTTTTATGTATAGGTCTTGGTAAAACTATATTTCCTCGTTTCGAGAGCCTGATAAAACAAGCTAGCATGCTCTACTTCAGCATCTTCAAACGCCAGACGGTGGACTACTTCAATTCGAGCATCGATGTGTTTTATAATACTCCAGTCAAAGCCCCTGCACTGGTCTTCTTCTGTGAGAACGACGTGATGAGCGACGCGTCAAGTGTGGAGAAATTGATGGATTACTGGCAGAAGCATGGGGTCAATGTAATGGGAAAGAAGTGGGAGGTTTCAACACACGCCGGTCATTTCCGGAGACACCCGCAGGAATATCTGAGCACCTTAGACACCTTTCTGCATTCACTTCGGATCGCCCCGCTGAAGGCCAAGATGTGACCTCGTTTTCTGATTGCTCAGCAATTAAAGTACCTCTGTTTCTTTTTGTTGTTTTTTGTTTGTTTTTTTTTTTTTTTCTGTGGTAGATCACTTAATCAGTTATGTTAGTAAACAATTTAATTAATTAGCATGCTAATTATTTTATTAGTTGATTTAAATGACGTCACAAATGCATTAAAAATTGGTTCAGTTAAAAAAAAATAATAAAAACAATAAACTCAGGACACATGGTAGGAGGCATGTAAAGTGGTTGCAAAAAAAAAAACAAAAACCAACAAAAATCACAGCAGTCAAATCAAAGCTTACAATGGCAGGAAATACTCCATCACAGTTTATTTAAGAAACCAATGTGAAGTAAGCTTTCTGCAGGAGAAAACAGGTCATTCTTAGATCTATTTGTACGATTGATCCTGTGAAACAGCTGAGAGCAGAACGGCAAGACGAGTTTTACTTCAAACTGTAACAGTGTTTTATTTATCTTTATTAGCATGGCTGGAATGTTGGACCATCTCTGGCGCTTTGTATTGTCTTTTTCGACTGCTGTTACTCTTTTCAAATCCATGTAATGTTTCCTTCTCTCAAAATCTCGCATGGGATGTCTTGTTTTTACATTATTAACAGTGAATCTACAGTATTTCTATTTCTTTATCTTCAGAATTACCTCAATAATAATGTACTTCTAAGTTTACGTAGTTTAATTTATTGTCGGATTCTTTTTAAAAAGACAAATCCAAACTTTGTTTTTTTAAAGGAACTGGACATTCTTGGATCACTGAAGTTTTATTTTTTTTCCAAATGGGACATATTAGCATTTATCTGTTTTTATGAAGGCGATCTTGAAAGATGTTATTAACTGCATCTAAGTTAAGACTTGAAACCTGTATTTGCTTACATTGTTCAGATGAATCAGCTACAATGAAGTGAGTTGCAGCTTTAGATGATCATGCAAAAAAAAACAAAACAATTCATTTAATTCAGGTCATTCAATAATGTAGCAGAATAATTTTCTTTATTCACAAACTAACTTTTGCTGTGTTATTTTAAAACAGGTGGGAGTAATTCTGTCACTCTGCAGCATTGCCTTTAGGGTTTTCCAGTGTTTTCCCATCATACTAAGAAGCCTAAACACATGAATAATATAAAAGATTAAAGGGGAAATGCTTTATAGAGGACATTTAGGAATCTTTTTACAAAGACTGACATTTACTCCCATTTTTCACAATGTTTAGAATCTCTTGCTGTATTTTAAACTGACTTCCTCCACAGTTTCCTGGCATTAATTAGGAAATGTTTTTTTTAAATATATGTTCATTGTTGCTATTCTTGCCATGCAATACATTCCTAATCTAATTTCCTTATAATGGTGCTCACATTTACAGATGACCTTGGTTCTCTTTTTGTTTAATCTCTGCTTACAGCATCTTGTCTGATGCAATAAGACAAGATGCTTTACTTCCTAGCCGATCTGCATACATAAACTGTGCTCTCTCCAAAAGACCAAAGCAATGACTAGACTTGAAAACTGAAGTACTTCTGTTTGAAAACCTCCTTTTATTTTAACAGAATACTTCTAGTTAGTTACTGAACGTAATTGTTTAACACAGTGCCTTGAATTGGAGTTATTTCATTAACTTAATGTGTGTTTGTGGGGAAATTACACTACACATTAATGTAATCTCTGTTCTGTTTGTGAAATATACTAATAAATATTAAGCAACTTTACTTTGAATTTTTACTGTTCTTTTTTTTAAGTGAAGAAACAATCTGTCATAAATTGGTTACATAATAATAATTAGGATAGACATTCATTTTGAAGTCCTTAGTTTTATATTTTGGCTCCCTCCGGTGGCAGAAAGGTCCAATCGAATCATCTCAATGAAAAATACATATATATAAAAAATGACATTCATTTATACGTATATTCTGTATGATTATTTGTGTTATAATGTGTCCCTTTATGTGAATTTCTTGCATAATCCTTAATTATGGAGAACAAGACTTAAGTTATATTTACTTAGCCCTATGCCTTGTTTTTTTTTTTTTTTTTTTTTAGGTCATTTCAAATATCTTCTACAGCTTGAGCTTTTATTTTTGTTAAGTTTTGGACAGCAGTTTATCTATAGCTATAAGGAAGCAGTTAGAAAAAACTAATAGGAACGCAAACCCTGCCTTAGGATCAACCCAGTGCAGGTTGTGTGAGACAAAAGGATTGTAGCAAAAATATCAAAGCTGTCTCCCACTAGGTGCATGAAGCTGTTGCAGACATGGAGTGCTTCTTCAGTGAAAGACTGATGCATCCTAAAAGAGTTTTATCACAGATTCATTATCCCATCAACCATTAAACTTTATAACTATCATAGCTCCCAAAAAACTGTTTTTACCTCCATGTTGTTATTCACACAGTTTCTAGCTCAGCGGTTATCTGATTTTTAATTTCTTGATCAGAAATGCAGATTTTACAGCTTTCTAGTCACCTAGATTATTATTATTATTTATCTTATTTTGGTAATAGCATTTTATTTATTTTTTGTGAATTTAATGTACAGTTTACTCAAATTTTTTGTTTTATAAAAATTGTCATAGTTTATTTGTCGTGTAATTATTTTGTTAAGTGTTTCGGGGGGATTTGTGAAATTTTTTTCTTCTATTTGCTTTTCTGTTTTTCCACTAATACACCTTAATCTTCTTGCTGTTAAGGACTTTTTTAATGTTTGAAATAATATGTTTAAAAGCAAGTTACATTGCTTTTCCTACAAAAGTAGGTTGGATCTAATCAAATTTACAGCTTATACCCCTCTATCTGCATATTTCTTTCTGATATGCAGATTTGAAAAAAAGATCCAAAATATATTAAAATGAGAATTTATGCATACATGTCAAAATGAGTTGAAAAGAATCTATTTTACTTTTAATATTAAATCATTGCCTTACAAACATAGATTAACTTCATTTCACTAACAATGTTTTAGTGTTTCTTTGGCTTTGCGCAATAGCCATGTGGCTTTGATTCTGGTATTAACAACACTGACTTTAGCCAATAGGTTTATTTTAGTAGTTACAAGAAGCTTGCATGAGTTAATACATCTTCAAAAAGTGTTTTTAATCATAATTTTATCTTTTTATTTTAAATGCTTATGGGTTATTCTGAAGTTGGGGGACATGTGATGCTCCCACCTTGAAATTTGCCTGATTGACTCAAGTTGATAAAATCATTTTTTGATCATTTACAATAGTTTTATAGACAATCCTACTTTTAATTAATTTATACACAATTCTTACACACTAGTGAGTGCTGTTGAAAATCAGAGGCTCTACATATTAACACAGAGAACAGCAGAACTTAAAACAGAGACAAGAGGAGCAAATTCTGAAAAAAGACAAGAAAAGGTACCAAGAAGACTGCAAAGGGAGGGGGCAGCATTCAATGACTTAACACGTTTCTAGGGACTAAAAGGTCAAAAATAAAAGTTTCTTAAATGTATAACAATAACTAAATAATACGTGATCGGTATTGCTTTGCTCTTTTTTTAATGGTACAATTGTTGACTCAATAGCGTTTAGCCGTGGAAGAGAGAAAAAAGTTGGAAAAAAGTTTTGAAATCAAACCTCCATGACGGTAGATGGCGACAAAGTGCAGTTTTAAATGTACAAGAGAAATGCTGTCATTTCCGAATATGGCTGCCTCCGCATGTAAACATGCGACTTTGTGGTGATTTAGCGTAACCTTATCGTGCGATTTATTTGTGTCGTTTTGTTGTGTCAAAACTAGTAGTTTGAAGGTTAGGTGCAGTGCTGGGTTATTAACAGACTAGATACCGGCTCGTGTTTTTTTTTTCTTTACAGCGCTAAAGCCTAGCGTTTAGCTGGTAGCAAAAAGCCATGCCTGCGCTAACCATCTTTGTGGCATCTTTGCCAGAAACGGCAACAAATGAACGACTTGAAGAAATATTCTCCGAAGTTGGTCCAGTGAAACAATGCTTCGTTGTTAGAGAAAAAGGTGCTTTTCAATTTAATCTGTATCAGATTAATTATATTCTAAACTCTCTGTCTCTCACATAATCTTACACTAATTTTCCATTTTCCCCTAATAAACCAGGTACAGAGAAATGTCGAGGGTTTGGCTTCGTTACTTTTTCCATGGAAGAAGATGCACACCGGGCCTTGAAAGAAGTAAAAGAGTACGACGGAAAAAAACTGTCCCTTTCAGTGGCTAAAAAGAAAATTAGAGAGAAAAAATCAACAGGTTTGTGGAAAAATAAAGAAAAATACACACTGAAAACTTTAATTTTAGTACTTTCATTGGAAATACTTACCCAATATCTTCGGGTTTTGCAGAGAAAGAGGCATCAACTCCACCTCAAGAAAAGAAGGAAACTACAGACGTCAAGAAAAAAACAATATCTAAGCAAGCTAGACTTGTCATACGGAATTTAAGCTTTAAGGTATTGAATTAAAATATCTTTCTATTGTCCCTCAACTGGGGTATCACAACAGTATCAGATGCATGTTGTTTAACTGAAGATAAAAAATAAATATTAAAAAGATTTAAAACAAATTTAAAATCTGCATATCAAGGACAGTTTTAAACATACTGTGAAGTTATTAGAAATGACTCGCTTCAATACAAGAAATGTGCAACTGAGGAGGATCATTGAAAAAAACTTCACATAATGTCTACGTGTAGTTGTTAATTGAAAGGCAGCGGACAGATTAAAGTATGTGAAAACAACAAATAAAAACCAGACAACAATTCTGCTGATAAAAGCAGAAACGTTATTCAAAATGGGTGAAACTGTAACAAATATTACTTGATATAAATCAAGTGAACACTTATTGAGTTTGAAGTTTTCTGAAATTTAGAACATGAATATTCATTATAATGCATTTTATTTTCAATGTGCCTAACATATAGATCTTAAGGTGCTAAAAAAAAAAAAAATAACCATAATAAATACACAGCCGCCTGTACTTGGTCAGCTTGTTGATTTTAAGGGGTTTGATATGTTGTGTTGCATTACAGCTACTGTCTGCACTTGTTGTTTATTTTTAAAAATGATCCATTGTGTATTTAATGTGAGTGTAGTACTGCTGTATCCCATTTAACGTCCATAGATTTGTGACTCTTAAATCCTATTTGAATCTGATTTATGTTGCAGTGCACAGAAGATGACTTAAAAGAAGCATTTGGGAAGTTTGGCACTGTTGTGGAGGCCAATATAGCCCTCAAACCAGGTACTTAATTTGTTCTTAATGCACATATAAACTCTGTCGAATGATAAATGCTTGGGTATTTATGGATTTCTTTTCTTTCTTTTTTTATTTTAAGATGGCAAGATGCGTGGATTTGCATTCGTCCAGTTTAAAAATATATCTGGAGCCACAAAGGCACTTCAGGCTATGAACCTAAAAGAGATAAAAGGTTAAGAATGCAAGACAAAATTTCCAGTTTAAGTTTCGGTTTGCATCATGTTCTCATCAGTGATGCATAGATATTTTTTTATCTTCACAGGACGCCAAGTAGCGGTTGACTGGGCTGTGCCAAAAGAAAAGTATATCGCTGCACAGCAGTCATTAAATTCAGGTAAACACATGCTTGTAATTGATTGAGATGTCTACAGCCACCCTTAATGCACTTTGTAAGAAAAGATTTATCTCCGTCATTCACCCAGTTTCTTTTTCCAAGCAAAAGAAGATTGACTACTTTCACAGGAGATGCATAAATAAGGAACGATTTTGTACTTAAAAAGTATTTTAAAATTTCCTTTCTTTTATTTTAGCTGTTTAAAAGTGCTAAATATGTGATTACCTGCAACAGTTTGTCAGAAACTGGTACTTTTGTACTGCCCTGAACATCCATCCATCCATCCCTCTCCCACTTATTCCCTCAGGGTCTTGATGGGACCGGTGCATATCTCCGGCAGTCGCCAGTATGTGGCAGGGCGACATAGACAAATAAAACCATGGACACACTCACAACTAGGGACAATTTAGAGAAGCTATTTAACCCAAAAGTCATGTTTTAGGCATGTGGGATGAAGCCCATACAGAAAGACTCCATGCCGGGAATTGAACCCACAACCTTCTTGCTGCAAAGCAACAGTTCTACAAAGTTGAAGCTAATTTTATTTCAATGACAAAAATCGTTTTATATTTTTTAAACATAAAACAGGCTCCTTAAGTCATTTTGCAAAAAGACTTTGAACATAAACATTTATTCTGGAGGGATGATATTTAACCTCCTTCGACATTTAAACATTTTGTCACTAATGCTGTTTTTTCTGTATCCATTTATCTGAGATACATTATTTAACAAATTCAGCCCATTTTTCACCTTATAACTACTATGTAATGTGGGGTGGGACAAACCAAAATAGATCCATTCTGTTTTTTTATTGTGTTTTGACTAGCCTTAAAGATTTTGTTTAATAAAGAAAAGAAAAAACGTTACAGGCTTTACCTAAGTATTCAGTCAAATAAAGAGCCCTGAAAAAAGTAAAACATTGATTTGTGGATCACTTGAATGATGTTCATGGCCTTAAGTCTGGCAAATCTCAGTTTACCGTAAACTAAGATGCTCCACATTAAATATTGTTGTGCTGCTTTTCTGCCTAATTTTTTAAACAAATCTAGAGAAAACATTTAGAAAACTGATTTCTTCCAACCATTTTACCAAATCTCTCCTGTTTGTTCTTATCCTCTGCTGTAAAGAACAGGATGTACAGAAGTCACTTTTATTGAATTTTTTTTTCTTCTTCTTCTTTTAGGTCATAAAGCTGCAGAAGAGGCGGATCCAAAGACAGGAAGTGATTCTGAGGAGGAGAACGAACAAGGAAAAAAACAAGAAACGACAGAGAAGAAAAAGTGAGATTGTTATATTTAAACATTTCCAGAATATTTCAGTGCTTGCGAATTGCAATGTTGCTGATGTTGCGAATACTTTTACAGACGTGGGTCAAAGACAGCTGCACAGCAGATGGAAAATCTTCAGTCAAGCGATGAAGAAAACTTTGAATCTGATGAGGATGATGATGATGATGACGACAACAACGACAATGATGGTGATGATGATGACAATGATGGTGAAGAGGACAATGATGGGGAAACTGAAGATGATGATTATGAGGAGGATGAAATGAAGGAAGAGGATGACTTTGATACAGATGACAATAATGAGAATGAAACTGAAGAAGAAACCTCATCAGGTCTGAAGTTCTTTATTTATTTGTTTCTCCTTTTTATTCAACTGTTTAGTAAAAGTTCTGATATTTAATAGTTAATGCAACTCTGCTGTTTTCTAGCCCGAAAACAAAAGTCAAAGAAACATTTGTCTTCAGATGTGAAAGAGGGACGGACAGTTTTTATCAGGTGGGCTTGTTTTCCTTCTTTGCTGAACTATTAACTGTGGTGTATTCACCCCCTTCTCCTTTGTTCACCAAGAAGCTTCACACATGAGTTACAGCTAAAACCAGATGCGCACACACACACACAAAAAAATGCACAGCCTCATTGGCTTAACTATAAATGAAACTAAATATTTCCATTTTTTAATCGTACATATTTTATTTGAGTTGTTGCCTTAACATCCATCCACAGGTGCACTTATATTAAGTTTGAAGGTTGTGAATTAGGGCTGAAGGATTTAGCTTAATATAAATTTAGGCTGATGTTGCGATTGTGATTTTAATTTGATTTTCCTCTGCTCCACCCACACAAGTAGATGTTTAATTGATTTCTTTAACTTAAAAGCTTTCTGGTCACAGGACTTTACTGTTACTGTTGTGTGGAAAAGTTCTACTTTTGTTCTCATGTAAGGATCTGTGTGCTACTTGCGACTCCCTCTTCCCTTCTGTGGGGCAGAAAACCCACTTTTAAGCCTATTATTTCCTCCTGCAGGTTAAGGAGGAAATTCTCAACTAAGAAAGTATTTCCTTATATTTCAATTATATTGCTAATGTAAATAACTGCTCCGCCCTAGTGTGAATTCATTACTGCCCTTTAAAGCTTGAACATGATCACTATCTGAACTTCTCAAGTTGGGGCACAGCAGTATTTTAGTCTTTTTAAAACATTAATAAAAATGTTGCTTTCCATCATTTTGTATTTTACAATGATTCATAATTTTCCTAAAGCAGAAACGTTTAGTCTGACTGAAAAATGTAGCTTTTTCGCGCTTTGACTAATTTATCACATTATAATTTTTAAATTCCCGTCTTACAGTGGGGAAAATAAGTATTTAGTCAGTCACCAATTGTGCAAGTTCTCCCACTTAAAAAGATGAGAGAGGCC
>JAUZNJ010039439.1:21268-34974 GCA_034780135.1 Jordanella pulchra | reverse complement strand
TGGAATGGTTTCGATAATTATGACATGGTTTCAATTTAAACTTCTAGTTTCTAAAGGCTGGAACAAACCATTTTCGTCTGACTTCACAAGCTCAGATGATTTTTTTTGGTTTGTCCTCATAAAGTCATAATGGCTGCGCAAACGCCAGAAACTCCCACTACCAATATACTGTAAGATCAAGTATTCATTTTCATCTAATTACTGTGTGGGATGATAAATCAAAAAGTAATGAAGTAATGAAAATAAGTTACGTTTTGGGATATTTTTTAAGAATTACTTGTAGGACTTTATTAATTAATTATAACATTTCCTAACTAGAAATATTGAAGTAAAATTCACATTTAAAAGTGTGAAGTTGTTTAAATAAAGCCAGAAAATTGTTTAAATTACATTCACACTGTTGTTTCTCCGTCTAGTATGTTACTCAGCCTTCGTGATGCTGTTTGTTTAGTCATTTTTTACCTGTGAATTTTAGAGGGTTCAAAGGACAATACTGTGAATCATGTGTGGATAATTAAAGGTGAATTTAATTAATGTATTTAATTACCTGCTAATGTATTGTTCTCTTTGGATTTAATTAGAGGGTATCAAATTACCAATGGCATTCTGTGGGAGTTTTCAAGTGATTTAAATACTTTTTCAAGGCTTTTCATTGGCATTTTTGTTCTTCTGAATCAATTGAGCCTCAAAAAAGAAACAAAGAAAGCTGTTTAAATTCAGGTTCTTACACAAGGCTTGAGTTTAGTCAATTTAAACACTTTTCTGTTTTTATTGAA
Source organism: Jordanella pulchra (assembly GCA_034780135.1). Classification (NCBI taxonomy): domain Eukaryota; kingdom Metazoa; phylum Chordata; class Actinopteri; order Cyprinodontiformes; family Cyprinodontidae; genus Jordanella; species Jordanella pulchra. The sequence goes on along the minus strand of JAUZNJ010039439.1, from coordinate 34,198 downwards.
CATCCTGTTGTACTCATTTGGGGTAAATCTTTTTCCTCTTGTGAAAAAAAACATTGTTTTATACTGCTGACCTGTCAGGGTGATGGCCTGCGTTGGTGTGTGTTTGTAATTACACCTCCCGTTTCCACAGCCCTCTCTGACAGCCCTTATGTACCTTACAGGTGCTTTCATGTCTGTATATTTTCCGTTTTCATCCTTTAATCTTCCGAGTTTCATAAAGTATGAGGTTTTCTCAGGGTATTAAAAGTGTAGCTATTCTCTCAGGTCGAAAGGGTTCCAGTTTGATCTGTCCCTGGGCTTTTAATGCTAATGGTAAACAAGTAAATTGTGTATGTGATACTTTGTGCTGGCAGAGAAGGTCAGGCTCTGGTTTGTGTGTCTGAAAGGTTTTGCTGGTTCATCAAAATGCAAAGACATGAACAAGAGGTGGAGGAAGAATAGATGGAAAGAACAAAACCTATAAAACTGATGCAATCTTATGGAGCGTGAGCCTTCCTGGTTTCTGGCCTCCATTGATCTACTAAACAGCAACTTAGGCTTCACTTCTGGAAAAACAGTTGGATTATCATAGGGGTTTACTAATTGATTTTTGCTTTCAAAATCAGTTTTATTTTATTTACTATTGCAATTTAAAATAAATATTTGGATACAACTACTAGACTGATATTTCAGTGGTTTTGTGTCGTATTTGACCATCTGAATAGACTCAGTCTGTCAATGTTGCTCATACTTGTGTAAAGATATGATATTAATGCCTGAGATACTAAAATCTATGGAAATTAGTGTAAATATTTTAACAAAGAAAGTAGTATCAGGATAATGAGGGTTGGTGGTGATAGATTTAACTATTGCCATATCTAAAAAAAGTTGATATTAAGCCAGTTTCCTTGGGCATGAAACAGGCTTTGTATTAGCTAGATGCTTTGAGCTGGTACAAGCAGCAGCAGCTTCTTCCTTGTGTGTCTCTAAAGAATTGCTGATAGAGATATTTCAGGTGATTCAATTGCATCATGTTTGCAGATCTGCTGTTCAAACCGCCTCTGAAAGAGGGAGGTTCTACAGAACAGATGATGTTACTGCTACTTGTCGGAGAGCTAAGCTACAGCTTATTGAAAGCTTGCTGTGAATCCAGCAGCACAGAGATCAGTGTCTCGTTGACGTTTGCAAGGATAATGCCAATTATTTAGAGACATTTTTAACATTGTATGTTTCTTGGATGGTATTTGTTTCTTAGTTTACCTATAGGGCAGACTCCATCAGATTGTCTTTGACAAAACCAGGGAACAAAGGGAAGTAAATGTAGGAAAATGGTATATTTTTATTGCATAAATTCAGGATTTTCACAATTCAGAAGTAAATTTTGTAGTAAACATAAACATCACACCACTAAGAAAAATTTCTGAATTGAGAATGGACGCCATGATGCAGAACCTCTACTTAAAACACTGTCCACTTGTAACATTTGAAAACCGGTTTATACTCAGAGTGCCATACTTGAGCAGGGTGCCGCCATTTTTACAATCAGTGCTGGAAAGTACACACTGGAATCTGCTCCTGAAATAAGTCCGTCCCAAAGGGTATTAATAAAATCATATTAAATCCCCTGATCTTAGGTTTAGGTTTTTCTATCTACCAATGTTAGGATTAAGGTTAGCGCTCAGCAAGGGGATAAACCAAAGGTATTCATTTAGGTTTCGGCATTAACTTCACTGACCTTAGGTTTAGGTATCCTCCAAAACAAACCGCTGGTGTGACCTTTTTTTGGAGAGGATTTGACATAACTTTATTGGCAAAAATATGGACACTGAAGTAAACAAATAACAGCGTTGAAACATCTCTACAACCAGCAGTCAGGGGTCATTTATATAAGAAACAAAAATGGCAGAGAGAAGCTGCCTTCTACAGAGCTGCTGACAGTTTTCCTGAGTTACTCATCTCATTCCTGGCTAAGCCATGAGCAAAAAACAGATGTAGTAACCACTTTAAAACCTGAGGAAGGCACCAAACAGATAGCAGATGTGTGTTAAATTGTCAAAATAATGAACATGTAGACAGATATAAGACATCTATTTGTACACTTTATTTGCAAAAAATGTTGATTTAGAGGCGAGAAGTCATTTAGTTTTTTTCACTGCTAGGCCTTTCTGAACGAATTATAGAAGGAAAACACTGTTTTAAAACAGGGATCCCAAAGCTTCATATATAATCTATCATAAAGTGTAATTTTATCCAAATTAGTCAATTTAGAGCGCTATTAGCTTAATGCTAATGCTTGTGACCATGCTACTAGTTGATTATAACTGATCCATTGGCAGATGGGATCTACCAATGGATGTAAAACCTATAACCTCCATTTTTGTTTTTTTCCAGCTCACACAACTAACTGGGCAGATTGTGTTAATTTGAATTTATGAATTTTTTTTGGAATTCTTTTTATTTTTCATCTCCAGGTGCAGCAGCTTCTTACTGGGTTTGAACACTGCACTTGTTTGTATAATTAGACTAATAAGGCATTTTTTTCCTACAGCTGGTTGAACATACTTTCTTTTTGTACATTTTGCAATGACTCTTTGTCTTAGAAGATGCCAACAAGGAGCTAAATAACATTTGCTCCTACGATTCAGCAGTTGCTGCCATGTCATTTGAATAGTTCAGCACAGGATGCAAATTTTGTTTGAAAACAGTAAAAGAAAATTATCTGTCTTAACTTTTGCATGATCATTGGCGTTTTTAGCTGCTTTGAATTTTCCGTTTATTGCAAACAAACAGGAAACTTTTGTGGAATTAATAACTATTTCGTTTTTCATGATAAATGATTTCATGGTTTTGTTGCCTAAATGAAAAAAAAAATAGAAATCTCTAATTATCCTTGTTTTAAATATATTTTTTTCTTTCTCTTAGCTTGGTTATTTAAGGATAGTGTCTGTAACTCAGTTCTTAAATTCTCTTTCTTTTTAATCTCACATCTCTTGCATACATTACAGAGAATAACGTAAGTGAGCGGAGCTCTGAAAACAAGAACGTAAAACTACCACCGGAGAGTTCCAGGAGTGCACATCAATATGTAGAAGCTGAAATCAATATTATATTTGCAGGAGAAGCATGCATGCATTATTTATAATCTGCTTTGATCTACAGCTGAGACTAAGAAACGTTATGTGGCTTCTTGTACATTTGCTGTGTCATAACGCTAATATTGATTTCAAACATCGCTGTCTCTTTTTAGCAGCAGTGATGCTGATCTTTTCATTGTGTAACTGAGTCTTAAATCAAGTAGCAGTGCTGGTGCAGAAAGAGCTAAAGGAGATATAAAAACGTAGTGCAACATTTCAAGCGTTCGGCTCTTTGCTCTCCCGTCACATCATCTGCTTAAATCTGCACGTGTTTTAAACGCGTGCGCGATGACGAGGCTGGTGTACGGCGAGGAGCATATGGCCGCTGAGTTACAAACGCTCTGCATAATTAACAGAGATGCACGTTGGCCTTCTGTTGATGTGGAGCTGAATTATTCAGCCTCAAACCAATTAGAGTGATCAGAGACATGCTGCACAGTTAATGCAAACTTTGTGCATCCATCCAGTCATTGTCAAATATGATTATAATCATGTTTTTACGTCATTGTATTGCAATCATGGCGTCTCCTACGAAGGGAAGAATGTAAGAATGAGATGGATAATGTCAACATGTGTATAGACCAACACTTCAACTCCTAACATACTAATGTTTGCAGGAAGTAGAAAGTCTGTGAGAGTATCTGCCCACCTAAGATAGGCTGCAAATAGATACCACCTGCACACTTTTTGTTCTTTCTCTAGTCTTGGCTGTCTTCCTTCTTCTGCAGGACTGTGTTCCTTTTCACCAACTCCACGTCGGTGTCATTACAGGGTGTAGCTTTAGGCTTTGGATGAAATAAAATCTCGGTACTGTTGGCTTTGGGGAAACCCTATTTTGAATGAATAACCTGTTTCCCATTACTCAGCATTTTTCTTGTTTTATGAGCTGCATGAGGTCTGAGGTACAATCGGCCTCCACTGAAACATGCGTATTGAGCTTGCAGTTCAGAGTAGGATATGATAAATTGTAATTAAAGCGGTTTTTCCAAAAGCAGCATGTCTACACTTGAGCTTACAGCACTTTGAATTGTCCTGCTCCTGAAATATGCTGTGTAAGCAAACTTATCTTACATTACAAAATAAGTCTAGGAGAATAAAGTGTTAAAGATGTTTTAGATAAATCCTTGTTGAAATGTATCTGAGGAATTCTGATACATTTTGCAACGGACAATGACTTAAAGGAAGCATGTGGCAACAGTGGAGAGGAAGCACTTACTTTTAACAGGAACAAACTTTTCCTCTTCCTGTTTATCCAAGGTGTCTGTGCTCCATGATGCTGTTTTCAGGGCATTGCAGTGTTACGTAATGATCGTCAAAATGAAAAGATTTACTTTATAAAATCTGTAAACACTAAACACCCTCTCTAAACCTGAGTACACTACTTTCTACTTGTTTGCCTTCCAAGTGAATATACAGCGTAAATGTCTTGCGTTAAGCTGCTTTAGTACAGCATTGTATTGATGTTCTTTTATTTTTATAGAGCACTGAGTAGCATCTATCTGTCACCTGTTGCTCAAAGGTATCAGTCAGCTGTATCGGCAGAAAGAAGGATCAAAACAATATTAAACGCTATTGTAGCCAGTTGGGAAAATGTTCCCATTTTGGAAAATCTACCCATGTATGTTTTCTCTGTTTCTTCTCTTTTTGAAGCAGTGCTGTCCAGTTTCAGTCATCAAGACCTGTAATCCTGTATGTTAGATCTTCCCCTGCTTGAACACACACTGATTTAGATAAATGGGTCATTAGCAGCCTCCTGCAGGACGTTATAGTAAGCTTAGCAAGTAATTTGTCTGATTGAAGCCAGAGTACTGCAGCATGCGGGATTCTGGTCCATGAAGACCAAACAAATCTGTTGTGTTGTAACATTGTTTGGGAATATGTTGGAAATGTGCCTTTTAGATAAGAAAAGACAGAAATATTAGTTTACAATCTTGTTGTTTCTCTACAGCTTCAGTATGGATGTCTAAAGCATCCCTTTTCCTCAGATGTAGAAATGTGGATTTTGGCTTAATTGTTGGAATTAAACCATAAAGCAGCTCTTAATCTTAACAATTCTGATAACCTTAACTCTGCGTGCAACAGACTCATCAAATAGTTTGTTTTTTTGGTTCAGGAACATAAGCTTGTATGTTTTTTTTGGTGTAATCACATCAGATTGTTGAAAGTTCTCCATCAATCTGTTATCAGCATATTGTGTGGGCTCTCTGGTGACTCGGCAGTATCGCTCAGCTCGTGGTTTTGTAAAAGCTGCTGAGCTCGGAGAAAGTGAGGAGAGCGTGTCTGTTTGGCTGTGCACTTTGGGGTGATTATTGAGGTGGATGGATCAGCCTGCTGCCAACAGTCAATCGTTGGATATTCAGGTGCAACAGCACCGACTCTGACTACATTTCCTGCTCACCAGCTGTTTGCTCACACAGAATAAGGGGCCATTTCATACCATAATGGAACAGAATTTTCTTTTGCACAAATAAAACCAGTGTTTGCTTTAATCTTATTGAGTGACTTCTTTTCTTTCCCCTGTGTCTCTCCTTAGGTAGCGGTGAAGATTATAGATAAAACCCAGCTGAATCCAACCAGTCTACAGAAGGTGAGTTGGTGTTGAATGGTCCCTTAGAAACCCTAATGTCTTGGTTACAGAGCTCATAGTCTTTTCCATTACTCATTCCTGGAGTCCTGCTGCTCTGTTTCTCTGCTCTTTGAACTCAGGATGTGCTGTTTTAAATAATGTAATCAGATGTAGTCAGGAGAGACCACGAGGCACGTTTAAACCCCAGCCTCACTGCTGTGTTGCTCCCTGCTCTGTTGGTTAGTGGAGAAGAGCAGCTAAAAATACACCTGCTGGCCTGGTTGTCACTTGTCTAGCAGTCGCGACCAATTAGAACAAAGAGCTTGGACAGACTGCCGAGTCACATTTGTGATCTTTCGGCTGTTTACGTATAGTTACTTTGATAAATCTAATCTTGTTTAACCCTTATGGTAGGTTTGATTATGTGGAATAAAACTGATCTGTGCTACTGTATCCAGTCTAAAAATAAACTAGTGTGGAAGGATCTGAGGAATTTATCTCATGGTCGTCACTTTAGCCATGCTCACTCCTGCTGCTCTTTGTCTTTCTCTGCTTTATGATAACAGGTAAATAAAAAACTTACATTTAATCTAGGGCCACAACAGATTTTAGTATATACTGCATTTATTTGCAAACCTCGTAAAGACATTTAAAAGGTGTAAAAAGAAAAAACTATCTCAACAAAATCACTAATATTTGAATTAGCCATTATAATTAAAGGACAGCCCATTGTCCTTTTCAAGCTCAGGAGTCAGCAGCTATTTCAATTTCAAAAGAAATTTTCTCTAGAGCTGCAAAACTTTAATCACCTTTTGTGTTTTTTTTTTTTTTTTTTGTTCAGTAAGCTTTAAAATTTACCTTTTTTCTAAGTTATTTTAAAGTGTAAATTAAAGAACATATTTTGACATCTTTTAGGTCTTTGAACTACATATTTACTCCTTTGTAAAAGCAGTATAAATATGTATTTAACTGAGGAAAATTATATATATGTTTTTACTAAAAGCCTTTTTTTCCTCCTACACTGTTGGTTATTTTGTTTTGTTAAAATCCTAACTAAGTTTTGAATGAAGGCGGAGAAAAAAAACTGCTTTAACTATAATGTTATTTATTACATGTCAAAAAATTTTCTGGTTCACTTTAAGAGGTAGTTAGAGTTCAACTACCATCCCATTAATGAAAAATATAAATTCATAATAAAAACTCAAATAGCACAAAACTGATGAAATTAATAATAAATAGAAAAATTACTAAATGATAATGAAGTAAAATAAAACACTGAAAACCAAAGTGTCCCAGACAAGTTCAAGTATTTCCATTTGGTATGAATATTTCATTTTCATTCACAACTATCTGTTATTAAAGCACTCCATTCAGTTACAAAATTTCTTACACCAGAGTATGCTATTTGTAAAAAAGGTACATATTATTATTATTTTTTTATTTTCCCCAATTCTACAGTCCCCCTTTCTTGGTTTATTTATTTTCTTCATATTTTTACCTTTTTAGTATATGCATGCTTCTATCTAGTGTCACATTTTTTGCTCAGATACCTAAACGTACCAGATTAGGGGACAATAAAGGATATCTTTTAAATTTTGTTCTATCATGGCTGTAGACTATCACTGCTGGCTGCAATGGTTTGCCTAACCTTTTCTCTGAGGTGCACCAGCACAAAGGTTTTTTTTTTTTTAACACTCTTCATATAGACTGTAATGACTTCTAACAGTCTGGTCAAAAAATATTTATTTGGAGCACAATTCTACAAGAACTCGGTAAGGAAACAAAAAACCTTTACGCTAAAAGTGCTTTACATTTAAAACATCTCTGGATAAATGTAGAAATTCCAAAGTACAAATATTTGAATGGTTTTAAGCTTTCTTTCTCTCTCTTTAGTGTTTAATATGGATATCCCCAGTCTGCAGCTGAGACCCCCCCCCCAACATAAATATCCAAATATATATATTCTATATATTATTTCAATTTTTTAAAGGGTTCCTGCTATTGCTACGACCATTGATGTCTCTCAGCTTAGAGAGACACAACAAAATGGCTCCCTGCATTAAACAAGATTAGTTTCTTCAAAATGTCTTTATCTTTATCCTCGCTCGTCGTTTTTTACCAGTAATAAACATCTGTAATTGCATTGTACCCTAATAGCATCCCACTGCTTGGCCTTAGCCAGTCAGTGCGGTCTAATCTGACTGGGAGAAATGTCATTGGCCAAGCTCTTTTGTTTTACCCTCCATTGTGTATTTTCTAATCAGTGGTTTGGAAAAACATTTTAAGGCAACTCATTGAGATTCTACTCCAAAGGTGACTGTGACGCAATAAAGCCTGGTCGAGGTCACGAATAATTTTATTATCTGCTGCAGCCGTTGTTGGCTGCCTGGCGGCGGTACCTGCAGTAGGTCATATGTATCATGCGAGCCTGCGGACCTAGGATGACTGTGATCAATTATTCAGCGTGCCTTTCATATGTCACTGCAGTGGACTCAAGAGGGTCAATATGGAGACTCTTCCAGCTTTTTATGGAAGACGAGCTGGGGATGATGTCACGGCATGAGCACACTTGCAGATGTCCTTTGTTTGCTTGTTTCTCTTGTGTGAAACTTGTACTTGTATAGTATGTGTTTTTGCTTGTGTATATTTACCGTTGTCCATTATTATGTCCTTCGCTCTGGGCTGTAGGTTCCTGTAATGGTATACAGATGTGATGTGCCATCTGCAATGCAGAGGCCTGTCTTTTAATGCAGCAGCCGTCTCCTGGACTGAATCGATTGTCTCGCTGACCCGCCCTGTCCTGTGCTATCCCTGTAAAAGCCTTAAAGTGGCTACAGTAAAGACAGCCTATATCTCCAGGCCATTTTTGCTTAGTTGCCCTTCTGACGTTGATGCATTCAAATGATGCTGGTGAAAAAAGAGAAAAAAATTATGCAGAAGATTTGCGAATCACTACCCCCCCTTCTGTTGGATTTTAGGGTTATTCACTATGTTCCAAATAAATTCCTTGTTTTTTTTATTCATAAGATAAACAACCTCCTAATTAAAAAATAAAGCTCATACCTATTTAATTTTTTTTAGGCTTTTCTTATATTTGTCATTTATATTTAGTGTCTTTGAGGTGGTCCTCTAGTTACGAAGTCCAGGCATAAGTCATTTCAGTTGAGGCCCTAAGGCTTTTTGGAATCGGTGTGTTTACACTGTGACCTTTACAACAGTACAGGAGTGATAAAAGAATATCTAATTTAAGAGAGCGTACTTTTGTCGTTTCTGCTCGACATCACTGACACAGTGGTCTAGATGAGTCATACCAAAATGGCAATAAAAGCAGAGTATTTATTTATTTATTTATTATCTATAGGCTGCTACAGGGGATGGAGGAGAAAAATGCTAGCTTGACAAGAAATAACAGAAGTGGATTATCTCAATGTTGAATTCTAGTTTAATAGATTTGCCAAATTATTGAAAGTCTCTTGGTTTTCCAAATTTTTAAGTTGAAGTTTGCCATGAGGTTAGGGCTGAAACAATAATTGGATTAATTGTGATAAATCGATTATTGAAATAATCGTCAACTAATTTAGTAATCGAAGGCTCTAAAACATACCTCCGCACTTAGAGCAGAATTTATACTAAAATTGTAAAAAATATATATAAATACTTTGTATTTAAGGTTTAAAAAACCTTTTCATTCATCAATATGGTTTATCCAGGACTCTTCAGGTGGAAAAGTTTTACTTTCACCTGGTTTAATTTGGTTAGAAAAATCTTCGTTCAGGAACCTTTTACCATCCGATTATTAATCGATTAAGAAAATAATCAACACATGAATCTATTAGTAAAATAATCGTTGGTTGTAGCCCTACATGAAGTGTTTTATTTTACAACAGTTTTCTTATTAAATCTAATAAGTCCTCTAATGAACCTAAACCCTCAGATCGATGTAAGGAAACAGGAATTTCCTGTCTGTCTCAGGGGGTTATGTGCATATTTTACTGTCAGCGATTGCCAGGCAAGTGGACCAGGAAAATCTTATCTTCCAAAAATTTTGTTGATACATAACTTCTAGAGTGAATCTAATTAAGGTAGTAATCAAAGTCTCTTGTAAATAATAATCATAGTTTGGTGCTCTATCAATCCATCATCTCAGCCAGTATCTTCAGTGTATCTGAGCCAAATCACTCCAGCCTTTGATTATTTTCTTGGCATTTATTCAGTCTTGGCCATGTCACTGACACCTTAGCAGAACTCTAGAGATCTGTCTGTTATGGCATATGGTGCCAGTATGACGTGCTCCTAAGAGCTGCTTGTTTTCTGTTTTTACTCATTTATGGTGGCTGATATGAACGTCTCCTTCTGCCTGTGTGTTTTGACTGGTAAAGTCTGAGAAAATGTTTTCTTTTTACATCAAGGAAAACATTGTTTTTTGTTTGTTTTTTGCTGAAATGAAGGCTGGATTCATGCAAGTAAAAATGACCAGAAATGAACCAGTCACAATGCTGTTTCCAATTATTGATCATACTGTATGTTTTTGTAAAGCTGTGAGTGGCTGATACTGCTCTGTTAGAACTATAATTAACCTGCATTCATATATTTATTTATAGTCTATCAAGTGTAAGCAGTTGTTGGTCATTTATATTTGCAGCACAGTGGACTTGTGTAGGTGTGTGATATAGCGGCTGCTTTGAAATCTTGAAACCAAAACACTAACACTTTAAAACAACGGCTCTCAAGCTCCATTTTTAAAGTTCCAAATTTGTTTTCTCAGTAAGGTCAAAGGTCCTGGCCAGCTAGTAATGAGAATAATTTTGATTACACATCACAAGAAATATAAAGTGAACTTTATGCCTATGGTAGTTTGTTTATGATCCCATGCCTTCACATTTCTGTCTGAAAAGGAAAATATATATTTTTCTACCCTATCTTGTTGAGCAAAAAACCTAGAAACAGTTTTTCTAAAGCACAAGCTAAACAAAATTAACCAAAATGCAACAAAAGACTAAACATGAAATTTCAGGGTTTTTGAGTTGAGAATTGCAGATGGAGGAAATACATAATAACCTCATGTGGAAAGTGGAAAACAGAAGCCCTGTGAAGTTTGGTGTAAATATTTATCAAGTTCTGTTTATTTTTCTACTGAATTTCATGTCTTAAAGTTGTACACGTTTTTTAACCTTCAATAGTATGGTTAAATAGAAAAGTACTCTGAGAAGGCAGACCTCCGCCAAGCTGCAAATTTGGCCTCCATATTGTGACTTACACCTATAGCTGAAACTTGCACATGATCTGGATCCTTACTAAATTTGTATTCATTTTTCTCTGACTTACATCTCTGGTAAAATTTTTCTTAAAATCCTTTCTAAGTGAAGCACACTGTGTGTCTACAGCCTGTGGTGTCTGTTCTGCTCTAACCTGCTTCATTTGCTCTGCACCGTGCTTTCTTCTTTGATCAGCAGATCAAGACTTAAAACGAGTAGTGGCTCCATTTTTTGTGTGTTTTTGTAGTTTTTGTCTTCAGTATAATTCTTCTGGACTTTTTAAGTCTGATGCTGAAGCTTTGGGGGGGACCTGCTTGTTCCACCAAGTAATGTTACAGAACCCTTTAAAAAAAATTCTTGTATCTGGATTGTGATGTGAATCATCACAGAAATGTAATGGATTGTTCCTCAGCATGAGGCGCATCTCTGGTAAAAATGTCATTGAAGTCTGTTCATAACTTTTCAAGTAATGTTGCTAATAGACAAACAAACCTCCTTGATGGAGGTAATAAAAATAATTTCAATGCAACACCTTAAAAAACTTCTTAAAAATCTCTCATTTGATTTATTTATTTGTCATTTTGTTATGAAAAGCTGCATATGTGTCTAATAAAAGATCCCTTTTGTTATGTTGAAATTCTTAGTATATGAGCCTAAAACGCATAGTGTTGTGAAAGTCCCTCACACATTAACAGTGGCTTAGATGGTATTAAGGTATACATCTTTATACATCTTTAGTATAAGAGTATAAAAATGTAATTTATATTAAATTTTCACATGAAAGGATGCTGAATTTGTAGTTTGGTTTATCAACTTGTCTTATATCAGGCTTCCACAATAGGTTGCATCATGTGAATGAGCCCCTAAAAATATCCTAAAAATATCACACTGATTGTGAACCTTAGAAAATTGTGTTTACATATTTTAATCTGACTTCCCATTGCTTTGACATGTATTTATGTTAAATGTTTAAAAAAGTGTTGCTATGACTATTTTTTTTCCCGATGGTTTTTATAGGCCCACAGGGTCTGATTTTGCAGCATAACTCCTCCACTCACCGCTAGTGGTTGCCCTTTCATGTTAGTCTGTCAAAATGCCACTGATCTTTCATTTTTGCTGTCCCAAAGGAGCCAGGCTCTGGACTCTCCATCTGGCACTGCAGGCACAGAAAGCGGATCCTGTATGGGTTCGTTTTTACACACAGATAAAGCTGCATGACGCATTGAATTGGCAGATCCTCCATAGGCACAAGTCACGGTGTTAGCAACATTTCACAAAGATGCTAAAATTCCTGCCCTCAAGTGCTAGCATTAATTTGCTGATTTAGATGGATGAGCATCATGGCTCTTAGCCAAAAATGAATGTTTTTTTTTTTTTCATCACACCACAGATAGTGGTAACGTCTTTATTAACGGTTCATTTTCTAAAGCTTGGTCTCCTTATTTCACCCCTATTATTCTGCTTTACTGACAGCAGTCATGAGTTCAAAACCAACCTCTGTTTGGATCATTTATGGCTCATTGAATCTGTTTGTAGTGGTCAGGACAGGAAATGAGATCAGCTGAGCCTTCCCTAAGCGCCTCCCTACAGCCACCGCAGGAAATGCATCACATGTCATCTATGATCCAGAATGTTGACGTTGTCATGGTTTTAAGGGGTTTTAACCCTTAAATAGGCCTTACAGTTAATCCCCTCCTCTACTCAAACAAACGCTGCACACATCCCACCACCCACTGCATTCTGGTCTGATCTGTAAATAAAACTAAACCAATAGAGTCCTACCATCAGCTTCAACGCTGCAGATCTGCTTTAAAATAGCTGAAATTAGGACGCTGTGTTTTGTTTTTTCTTGCTTATTGCAAAAAGCTGATTGTGAGGTCAGCCTCTCATCACTGCTGTTGTTTACGTCTGTATTCCTCCTGTCTCTCTGCATTAGCCAATGAGGCTAGAGGAGCTTTGGTCTTATCCAGATGAGTGAAATGTGATCAGGCAAGCA
>JAUZNJ010039439.1:7708-21168 GCA_034780135.1 Jordanella pulchra | reverse complement strand
AAACACAGGTCTGATGACATTTAGAGTGTAACAGTAACAAGAGTCTAAAAAGTTGTACCATAAGAGGGTTTTCTTTCCAATATTGTAGTTGGTAAAATAGGCTTTTCCGAAGCAGATGGATAAAAACATAGTGAGAGTCCCCCTTTATTTTGTTTTAGTTTAGAGGAGTTGATGACAGGTTAGAGCATTTAGGTTAGAAAAGGGATGCAATGGCCAAAAGGGTTGTTGTCATTACCTTTGATTTCTGACCTCTGGACCCAATATTTTTTTCTCATATTAACCCCAAAGATTCACATCCCAGTGTACTTTGGTTAAAGTTGGGATTCTTTGGGTTCTTCACCATTTATGTGACAAGAATTGAAATGGCTACAATGCTACTTGAGATCTTAGTATTACACACCAACTAAACACCACATTGGACTCTTTTTATACAACTGATGATAAAATGTCCAATACCTATTAGCCAAGCCAAGGAATACAGATGATACCCCTGATAATAAGCTTTATATTAGGACATTATTCATCCTAATTGTACCACGAGCCATGAAGGAAATGCATCCTGCCATCTTTAGCCCTGTGACTTCTGTTAGCGGAGCTTTATTCAGCAGAGTTAAATGGTCCTTTACCAACTTCCAAAAATGAGTGAAAACGCTAATCTGCTAAAAAAAAAAAAACAGTTTAGTCTGCTCTCAGTTGTTTGTGGATTAGCAGATCTGTGGCCACAATTGGTGACAATGCATCACCTGTTAGCGTTTCTCTACCTGCGTTTAGTGAACCCGTGACTTTATTCTAGTCTTGTTTTGTGTGCGTTTTGCTGGATCCTTATTGCTCAAAGCTCTGGTATTTAATCTGTAAATGCTTCACTGGAAATTTTCAGTGAATGTAAAGTTTATCTCTCAAGTTTTCAGGGTGTAAATTTGCCTTTTCTTGTCGGATTGCCCTGTTTGAATTTTTCCGTTTTTCTTCCCTCCTCCAGGATGAACTCCATGACCTGTCCAAATACTTCACTTACAGCTTCTGAGTTCTTTTGCATACCAGAAAATAACATTATCAGTTAAAACGTGATTAAGTTGCCATCTGCTGATGACTGCAGGGTGGAGATAGTAATATTGAACTAAACTAAAAACAAGGAAATACAAGCTAATGCCCATATATGTTTTAAAGTATGCCCCCCTAATCTTAATCTGAATTGTATTTAACTCAGAATAGTTCTTTTTAAAGTACTTGTTGTTTTTTTTCATTGAAGTACTTTATTGGTAGAAAACTCTTAGTTTTAATACGTTTAACAAATAGGATTCTCTTTATATATTTTTGATCTGCTGATCAAAAATGATTGGTGCATGTCTGCTGGAGATGCTTTTTACTTGGGTTTTTGTCTCTCTGCATTGCTTTGTAAAACAGCAAACAGGGATTATTTACTTTGCTATGAAGTGCACTGAAGTACTACTGTTAGTACACATTGAAACACAGACCCATAGGATCCAGGGGCTCCTTGTTCTATCAATAATCTCCACGTTGAACGAGCAGCTGTGCTGCTGCCGTGACCGAAATAGTCCAGCCTGTTCCTGTAAGTGTCCCCTGTCAGATATCCTCTGTTCTGCTCGCGCTGCATGTGGACTCTGCTGTAATTAAGGCTAGTTTGGGTGCCTCTGTGTGGCTGGAAGTAGGTCACTAGCACAGACTGCAGATTCAGGCACAACGAATAAAGGTTTCCCTCTTGGGAGATGCACACTTTGTTGTTTTAATGTGTCTTTTCAAGTTATTATTTAAATACCTTCTTATTTTGGAGCAATAAGGATCCCCTTTTTTCTACACTGTAACTCCCCACAGTGTCTGTAGATAATATTGATATTAATAGCAGACTAGATCAAAGATTTCGAACTCATTATCTCTTGTCGGCCTTCATAGTGGCTACATCCGTATTGAGCGTGTATTGACGGGATCCGTGCATGTTGTTGTTTTCCAGAGCATCGTTCAGGTTTGTTCTAATTTTTGTTTCCAAGTGGCTGCACACGTGCTTCCCATGTGAGGAGCTTTAGGGCAGAGACGCAAACAACACAGAGGGGGGAGAAACTGGAGAGGAGAGGTTGAGTTCAATTTCTGACTCTTAAGTTTGTCATCCAAAGTAATAAAGGGATTCCTCTCCTAAGTGATGCTTTAACCTTACTAGTGATGCTTGACATATTAACCTTACAGTGACTTATATTTTTGTCTGGTCATGCAGCACATCTTCTGGCTCTTTGTGTCAGTGTCTTTCCACTGTGACTGACTTTGTTACCAAGGGGGGGGGGGCTCTGAGTCCGGTGCTGCAGCAGATGTGTATGTAGCAGGGTTTTCCTCACAGATATTTGACATTCAGAGCCACCAAAGGTAATAATTCTTGTAAACAAAAAGCTGAACAAATAGAAAATCCAAACTATCTAAACTTTATAAACAGGGTTTACTTTTTTGGATTTTGAAATTGAATACAGATGGTAATAATATATAGAAAAAATGATTTCTTATATCGCTGAAGGATATAGAAGGAATGACTGTTTCATCTCAGAACAGTTTTAATGTGAGCTTTTTAATCTCCCTAATTTAACAAGTCAGATTGAGAATTCGGATTGACGGCAGCCTTGTGGAAATCTGAGGTGATATATAATACTATACTATATATGTGATTTATTGATTCTTTTTAATTAATAAAACAGTTTTACAGCTATTGTTTGTACACACATCTTTCTAATCTAAATAACAATAATAAGGACGATCAGAAAAAATAATGTCATCTCCTCTTTTATTGTTCTTTAAGGGAAATCAGAATGTACCTAAATCTTTGGGCAGGCTGCAATTTTACAACAATCAGTTACTGGAAATCTGCCAGCAGAAACCAGATGGGTTCATGTTAAGAAACGCATGCAAACTAATTTTAAGCAACTTTGACTCCAGTTTACTAATTAAATTGAACAAAAATGACCTAAAAAGTAACAAACAAAATATGAGGATTAAATGACTGCCTAAAGAAAAATATTCTTGATATTGATACACAGATCTTCAAATTTTCCCTGACTGATTAACCAGTGATTACCTAATCTAATTGTAGAAAGATTTAGTAAAACAGCCTTAAAAATGGGGGTAAGATAATTTGGTTCATACATGATAAGCTTTGAATTATGGATTTAAAAAAATATATATTTTTATGGATGAACCTGGAAAATGTATAATTTACTAGCTATGTGCTTTTGGTTTTACTTGCATTTGTTAAATTATGCAAACTCAAAAACAGCAGGTAAGCCTCACAAAAAAAGAAGAATTCAATAATATTTAATCAAAGCGCCATTTGGTCAAAGTACCTTTCATCTCTGAACCTATTCTGATTATTTTTTTATTTGAGGTACAAAAAAAAAAAGCTGTGCTTCTTTGAGCTTTTCCAGACTGAGATAAACTTTGTTTAACTCATCTGATTTCTTAGTGAGACTTTTCAAGGAGAACTGTCCAATTTTAATCCCTCACTGACTAATATGGATCACTGCTTTAAAGATGTGATATAATTGACTCAGTCAATATATAATTATTATAAATAATATATTATAATTTGCCTGAAAATCTGTTATTGATATTTTTAACCATTCAGACTCAGATTCAGATTTTTTCAGCTTGTTGGTAATAAATGGTGCAGTTCATGACAGCCGCATGCTGAGCCGCCTCTAAACTCCTGCAGAAACTAAAAATAAAACGGATCAAACTTGTTCCCACCTATTGCGCTTATGTATAAGAACAACTTTTGTGTTGGGGCGCGTCTTGTGGCCTTATGCAAACTAGTTTCCTGGCAATGTTAAGCTCAGGTAGATTTGCTAATTTAACAAATGCGACATTTCAGTTGGTGAAAAAGCAGTGTTATCTGTTGGAGGAGACTTTGTAGTTTGGTGTTTGAAACATGTCTAAAATGAGATGTAGTCCTATAAATACATAAGAAAAGTAAAAAAAAAACAACTTTAATCCTTCCTTGTGTGCCTTTCTGTTGCAGTTTTGTATTATCTCAGGGGCACTGAGGATTAATGACTAGACTTTGGACAATAAAGTCAATACCTGTTTGTCAGACTATCAGAAATATACAAGTACCTTTAATCTCTGTGCTGCAGCTTCTTGTTCAATATTTTAGATCCAATAGGTGAAAGGTGTCTCAAAGCAACCAGGGACGGATAAAAAAAAATATTGCAACAGTTTTTTTTTTCTTTCTTTCATATATAAGACTGTTGCTGGAAGTCCTGCAGAGCTGGACCTGCTTGCACCGCCATAATAGCTGTATTTGATGACCTAGAAACACACACTATTCTGGAACTTGCATAATGCCTGCATTACCATAAAGAAAGTTGCTTGTAGTCGTTGGTATAAAAGGATTTACTAAACCACATGCAAGTTATAGATCAGTAGTTTCAAAATACAAGGATGAATGTAATTTCTACAGCTTAGTTTACAGAGACACTCAGCCACAGCCTTTTTTTTATTGTTCTCTTAGTGAGCAAAAAGCAGCATGGGTGCTGTGTATCGGGTGGCTGAATTGTTCTGTTGCTGCAAATCTCTATCAAGTCGGTACTGGAATCTGAACACAGCCTGAGCAAACATTGATGGGGAATCATTCGAAGGTAAAAGGTTCAACAGCACCTCCATGTGGCGACGTGACGTAAAGATCAGGGAGACGTAATTTTTCTGAAAGAAGTTTCTTTTTCCTTACTCATCTGAAAGCACAGGCTACCACGAGGAAATACAAAGCTACCTGTTTGATTTGATAAAAACTGAGTGGAACCATTCTCTTGTTCCTGATAGTATGTAAAGTTATCCAGCTTTCAGGGAACAGCCTGTCTGTGCTGCTGCTCTGCAGATGCTGGCAGTGTGAATGGCTGCAGTGATGGCCACATGGCCGCTGCTTCCCCTGTAGCCTGTCAGTGCAGTTGTAATTCTGCACCTCATGCGTGTTGGACAGGACATGGAATCGGTAATATTGGTTGTAACATCATTGTCCAGCTGTGATCCTCGTGTCCTCAGCTGGTGTTTAAGACACTTTCATGTTTATAGAATCGTCTTGAAGTTGCATTTTTCTGCATTTCTCCCACTAGAGATTTAGGTTCTATTACTCATAGACTCACTTGATGTGGTTCTGTGTGGATTTAAATGCTCCTCTCTGTCTTTGCAGCTTTTCAGGGAAGTCAGAATAATGAAACTACTGAATCATCCTAATATAGGTGAGTAAACATGCTGCAGTCTGATGAATCCGGATTAACCAGTTAAAGCGAGACTAGAAAACAAAACTAAACTGTAAATCGCTAAAGAAAAATGCAAACTTTGATTAGATCTAAGCCATTTATGTTTTTTTTTTTTTTTTTTTCCCCAGATTTTGGTTTGCTCTTTACATGTCTTTAAGTCTTTATGAATGTTAATGTTCTAATTTAAATTTAAGATCAAATAAATTCATATTTTTCTATACATTTAGTTTCATTTTAAGTTTGAAAAAATACACCTTCTAGAAATGTCTTTAGGAAAAGCATTTATTTTTCTACAAGGTGTATTTGTACGGTCTGACAAAGACCACAAAATTTATTCTGTTTTCTGCAAATTCCGAAATAAAATGTTGCTGCTAAAATTGACGTTTAAAGCAATAAGAATTATAGTTTTCATGCCCTCTGATCTCAATTTTTTCTTAGGTTTGTTTTTGTATTTTATCACAGGTCATAATGTTTAAACAGATTGAAAGATCGTGAGGTGATAAATGTAACCAAATGAAGCTTGCTGAAACCCTGAACACACAGCTTGATATTATCCACACTCTGCATGTCCAGTGTCTTTGTCTTGACTCTTTAGATTATGGGTCTCTTTAGTACAGCCTAATTCCAAACTTCATTTAACTTCTTTGTTTTGATTAATTCTTTCTTTCTTTTTTTCCACAGTAAAACTGTTTGAGGTGATTGAAACAGACAAGACACTTTATCTGGTGATGGAGTATGCCAGTGGAGGTGAGTAATGCCTTAATGTATCTTCATTAACTGGGCCACACACTTTAGACGTCTATGAAGATGAAAAGAGTAACATTGTTACTCAAAATATATAATCTTTAAGAGTAGAATTAAAACCAACAATAGATGCATCAATACTAAGGTTCAGACTGATTTTATATATTATCTAATCCTTATTTGGTGTTTGCTCCAATTGCAGGAGAAGTATTTGACTACCTTGTGGCTCACGGCAGGATGAAGGAGAAGGAGGCCAGGGCCAAGTTTAGGCAGGTGAGTCATCAGTGTTGCAGTGCTTTAGGCATCGTTGCTTTATTGTTTTGCAGAGAAAGGCTGCATACACCAAAATCCCGCTTTGTCACTGACTGCAGAGGAAAGGTGGAGTACCTCAACTTCCTCTCACAAGCCCACATGTCTGATGTCTCTGCTGACCCCTAGTGGTGCCTTATGAAGAGCAACATTTAGTTTTGCTACATGTCATAGTTGATTTTAATCTATCTGTACTAAATCTAGATTTTTTTTTCAGCTGTATTGTTTTTGCATTATTGTGTATATTGGTAACAGATGTGTCTTAATGAACTGGTTTTGTTTCTTATAAAAGAGGTTGATTGCATAAGGTTTTTTTTCACTGCACATTTTCTTTTTTAGTTAATTTTGTTGATATTCTGGAGTTTGACAGTAAACTATCATACTCATGAATTATGTGTCACTGGATAAATCTGGATTTTGCACAAGACACGCTTTATCTCAGGAACTAATATTTTAATGGCTGATCCAGGCGTCCTTCTATCCTTCCAATTATAATTAAGGCTAACGTCTGTTTTCCATCAGTAATAAGGTGAAACTATTGAAATTATCCCTGCATTTATTTTTAGTTCTGTAAAAAATACTTCTTCAGAAAAAATTGTTTCATTTTCTTTAATCATTGCAATCTTAACCACTCTACCGTTCTAAATTTGGCACTAATGATGTCATAAAATTAGAAAATAAACCACATTTAAATAAATCATAGGTAGTTAATGAGACTTGAAATCAGGTTACAATTTATTACAGAAATTATTAACAAGCTCCTGCATGATATAGTTTTATTTTTTTAACGCTTCTTAAGTCAGTGATACTGAACTTAGGATTTTTCCGTCAAGAAGTTTAATTAATACCGTTTAAAATATTGTCTTTAGTTGTGAACAGTCTTAAAATATTTGCAAGCATCGCTGGAGGTGTGTGTGCAAGAGAAGTGTCACTGAAAAATCTAGTTTTAAAATTCTTTTAAATATAGTAGCCCTTAGCATTGTTAGCTAACTGTTAGCTAACCAGAGCTGTTAGCATGTTCTTATGACACATTTATTCTTTGTTTTTGCTATTTAGTCTCCAGATGACAGGACATCCCTCCATATAAAATACAGTTTTCTTTTTAGCAGGATATTCCCCCTTTTTGTTTTTCTCCTTTTTCAAAGACCTCAGTGATGCTAACTCAAAACTGCTAAGCATGTTCTTATTTAAATGCCTTCTGTAAATGTTATGAGGCATTTATAGAAAGAAGGGAAGACAATTTTTCTAAATTAAGATCCTGTTTGATATATAAACTGTTCATTTCAGGTTATTAGCTGATTTCTCTCTGCATTAATTTCGATGGCTGTTGTGTTACTAAAGGATTTAATACAATTAATAGCTAAAAAATCTGCAAGTATTAGATTATGTTGCAAAAGTGGCTCAGTTTGAATTCACATCGGATATGTTGAAAAATACAAAATAGAAAACGTTGTTGGATCATGAACAGTCTAAGAATGTACGTGAATTAGCATAGAAATAAGAAACTACAATGAAACTAAAAAAATTCCAATATTTTTTGCATTAGTTCAACATACTTGATAGATGATAGTTAAAAATAAACTGTTATCTAATTCAAAAATTAAACCAATCAAGATAATTGCCGTGCCTATTAGAATATCTGAGAGAAAATGTGGAAATATTTTAGTATTTTTTAAAGATCAGCTTTAATGTCCTTGAAAGGTTTTAGTTGTGGCACTTCAGTCTCTCCCTACGTGAGGAGCAGTAAAGATGGCCTATCTCTCTGCAGTAACACAAACTGAGAATTAGCACAACAGAAGGAGGAGGTGAAATGGAGCACTCCCTTAGTATCAAGAGGAATTTTACTGGTTTGTCTCCTTGAATGTAGAGACCTGAAATGCATTTTCGTGTTTCAGATTGTGTCTGCAGTGCAGTATTGCCATCAGAGGAGGATAGTACACAGAGATCTAAAGGTGAGGGTTGAATTTATGACCAACTTAATTCTCTCATCTTGTGCTCATATCTTAGAAAACCTTCATTTATCACTCTTTTTTTTCAGTTTTTTTTAAAGTACTAACTTCTATTCTTCCCTTAGGCGGAGAACCTATTACTGGATGCAGATATGAACATTAAGATAGCTGACTTTGGCTTCAGCAATGAGTTCACGGTCGGCAGTAAACTGGACACTTTCTGTGGCTCCCCACCGTATGCAGCTCCTGAACTCTTTCAGGGAAAAAAGTATGATGGTCCTGAAGTAGACGTGTGGAGTCTTGGTGTCATCCTCTACACACTAGTCAGTGGATCACTGCCTTTTGATGGACAGAATTTAAAGGTGGCCTTTTTTCAGTACTGCTTCCTCGATGTATAAATACTTCTTTATATATATTTATATTGTTTAAGAAGCTTGAAAATAAAAGTTTTGTCCCAGAAAAAGCCACAGACATATTGCCATTAGTCAAATTATGATCATTTTATGTTCAGATCTAAGGGGAGACTTAAAGGCATTTCAACAATTGATATATTTATTCAAATATTCATTCAAAAAAATACTGTATGTGCTTAAAATAGAAAATGTTTCTATTTTAGTTGGTTAAGACCTTACAAATACACCGGATTATGATTTAATAATTCTATTAGTTCTATATCAAACTTAACACAAATAAGTTAAACAGCAGCCTAGATACCTCAGCTTTATTTCATATTTATATTGAGAATGATTTTAAAAAGGCCTTTAATGCAGGGCGAACTGATATTGCATTATATAGACAGGTGGTTCCATAAATGCTTTCAAAATTCAGAGGGAATTGTTTCATTATACTTAATTGGATTTCTTTTATATATATAAACTTCACTGTGATTATAACGTTTATGTTAATAGTAGAGTTAAATGTTTTTTTGTTGTTTTTTTTTTCCATACAATGCAATGTTTTTTTTTGATTTCATGAGAAAAACTCTAAATCTGTCTAAAACTTGGCTAAAATATATCTAGAGTATCGTTCATGTATGATGTAAACATCAGTAACACAATCCCCCTGGATCAATGATTTCTCTTTGCCTGATGTGCAGGAACTTAGGGAACGTGTTTTGCGGGGAAAGTACCGCATTCCTTTCTACATGTCCACTGACTGTGAAAACCTGCTGAAGAAACTTCTGGTGCTCAACCCCGTCAAACGAGGCAGTTTAGAGGTATTGTCATCGGTTTAGAGGCAGTCTGCTTCAGTGATGCATTTTGGTTCATAGTTCCTGCTTTGTTATTTTTATCATGATTGACTAATATAATTTATTTGTTTTTCATATTGTAGTTGAAAATATATATTTATGTTCTCCTTTTCTCATTAGCAAATCATGAAAGACCACTGGATGAATGTGGGTCACGATGATGAGGAGCTCAAACCCTACATTGAACCCGAGTCTGATTTAAATGATACGTCCAGAATAGGTGCGTTTAGCTGTACGTAGGTCCCACTTTTTTGTGTTTTTAACTCTTCACACTCACTTATCTCCTTTTCGTCCAATCAGAGCTCATGGTGACCATGGGTTTCCCTAAAGAAGAGATCACAGACTCACTACAAAACCAGAAGTATGATGACGTTATGGCTACATACCTGCTGCTTGGCCGAAAAGCTCCTGAGGTGTTTTTTTTGTAACCTTTTCTGCATCCTTTTTAGTGACACACAGAATCTCTCATGTCACTAAAAGCCCATCATTGCTCTTCTGTTACGCTGCAGTTTGAGGGCAGCGAGCCTCTGGCCAACAGCATCCTGGGCCAGCGTCAGCGGCCAACCAGCGACATCAACAACAGCTCCAGCATTTCCCCTGCCCATCCCAAGGTCACACGCAGCATCTCGGCCAATCAGAAGCAGCGTCGCTACAGTGATCATGGTGGGGATGATGATGGTGGTGGTGGTGGTGGTGGTGTCGTAGAGAAGCCAAGTAAAGTAACCTCTTATATCCCGGGTCGGAGAGTGCTGCAGACTGCGTGTTGTGTAGGAGGAAATTACCCTGAGTCACTGATTACACGGCAAAGCGTTGACTGTGCAACTCTGAGATGGGCAAAAGATGATGATGAGGCACACAAGGTTTAGAAATGCAACAATTTCCTAAGGTTTAAATATCAAATTCAAATTAAAAGAAGACAAAAAACATAAGAGATTACTTTCAAAGCAATTTCGATTTCATAATCGGCCTACTCAAAGTTCAAATCAGTGACTCGGCTTGAATACCTCTCTGGTTGCCAGGCGGTTTCCTCCCAAGTCATGTGGAGCCATTGTTTGTGGCGCCATCTCGTGGCAGGCTGCCTCTCTGCAGCTCTGTTTGGAGTCGAACCTCAAAGCATGAAGAGGAACACCAGCTCTGCTTCATATTTGCTTCCCTTGGCTTCTGTAGCTGTACATGTTAAAAATCCAAACTCTTGTTGTTTTGTATCATACCTGAAAAATGTGATCCTGTGTAAATCCTGGCTTTGAGTGGCTTTGCTTAACTCCCTTGTAGTAAATGTCTTGTCCTTGTCTATTGTTGCCCAAAAATGTTAAATGTTGAAGGACTTTGGTGAAATCTATTTACATATGTGTGCGTGTTCCTTTCAGTGGGCCCGTCAGTGCCACCTGCTGTGTCATATTCGAAGCGCAATCAGGCTCTGAGTGTGGAAAGTGACCACAGAGAGGAGTGGGACGGAGCACGCCGGCTCGAACTCAGCACCTCAAAAGGAGATGTTCCTGCTTCACCCCTCGGGGTGCAGGAGAGGAAGAAAGCTTCAAGTGCTGTGGGGGTGAGGAAGTAAATAGACTGCAGAGAAATTGTTTAGTTTTTTTTTCTTTTTAATAGGACTGTGATGTTATTTGTAAAGATTGTTATGATCACTTCCCTGCATTATTGGTACCCAGCACTCAGCCTCATGCACCTAGAATATATATTCTAAAAAAAAATTCCTGGACTGTGTTTTGCAATTATAAAAGTAACCTGGCTCTACTTTTCTGTTTTATTATAACTAAGAAACCAAATGTTTTGCTGCTTTCACCATAATCACATGGGATAGTGCATTTTGTACACTTTATTTTAATCATCTGGTGTCTCTGACATTAGAGCAAGATGTATTTATCAATACTTCATATAGTCACAAAGGTATTAATGTTATGTCTGGAGTTTGTTAGACTAGGGGTAAACAGGTCAGGGGGGGGCGATGGTTATGAATTATTATAAGAAAAGTGTGAGATGGTGCAAGGGTAGAAATCTTGAGCCATAAAAAAAGCAATTCCTCCAGTAAAAACATCAAATGTTATACAGTATGTCACTACAGTAAAGCATGGCCTGATTTATGCTATTGTTTATTTTTAACGACACCGTTGTTTTTGTTATATGAAAAGTCAAGAAAGAAGTAAAGTCTTTTGCCTTTTTTGAGGAAGAAAGTTGAAGGAAAATAATTTCCTCCTGCCTGTATATATTTGATCAGCTGGATATATCCTGTAGAAAGAAATAAACCAATTGCCACAAACTCATTCTCTCTGTTTTCCTTGTCTTCAACAGACCAACGGTTCAATGACTCGTAGGAACACGTATGTCTGCGAGCGATCCTCCACCGATCGCTATTCAGCTATCCCCAACGGCAAAGACAGCAGGTTAAGCAATCATGGGATTATTTAAAGCCTCTTTAATGCATTTCTAGCTTATTTTTCATATTATTTTCTCTTTTTGTTTCACTACCATACTCAGACTAGTACTCACATGTTGATGCTGTCTGCTTTCTATCTTCAGTTTAACGGAGGTGTCAGGAAGCACCACCTCCACTGCACTGAGCTCTACACGACCTCGTCACACCAAGTCCATGTCGGCGTCGGGGCACCCTTCAAAAAGCACGCTGCCCCCTATTGATGACAACACGGAGCTGAAAGCTAGGTGAGCCGTTCCTGAACATCTGCACTGCCAGAGGCTGATGCAAGAGCTCAGAAACATTTCAATTATTAACGACTGCTTATGTTGCAGCTCCTCCCCACGCGATCCGTCCACCTCTCCATCTGTGCACAGTATTAGCACCCCTGAGAAGAACCGTTTCCCCCGTGGCACATCCAGCCGCAGCACCTTTCATGGAGCTCAGCTCAGAGACCGCCGCAGCGCTACGTACAACGGCCCTCCTGCCTCACCCACACTGTCCCACGACACAGGCGCTCTCGCCCAGCAACGCAGGGGGACGTCCACGGGAATCATCAGCAAGATCACCTCAAAGTTTGTCCGCAGGTCAGTGAAGTGTAATAACTGATGTTTTTTTGGGGGGAGGGTTATATGATGTTGGAAAATTATCGAATCAAGATGCACCAAGAAATCATCTGATTATCTGAATCTCACAGTTTTAGTTTAAAAGGCCTCGAGAAATGCCAGGCTGGCTTGAAACTGAATAGTCGATGTTTCTAGTTAGTTAGGAAACCTTATGTAAGTGGTACCAACTCACCCCTGCTGCTGGGTGATGAAGACTGAAAGTTGGTCTGTAAGGTGTCAAATAGGAAATCAAAGTAGTTTATGCAGGTGGGAGAGAGGCAAACTATGAACAGATAATAGGAAGGCTTTGCTCTGTGGCATAATTAAACTAAACAATAAATATTTATGTTAAAGTGCATAACAACATGAAAGCATCACTTAGAAATGTTCAAAACAAGCTACTTTGTTTGTTGCTGTATTTTCTTATGTTAGTAAACCAGTTATGAATTGATTTGTAGAAGCTTTTGTGTTCTCAGCCAATGGTTTGGGATCATAAATACGCTCTGAAATGTTTGTGAATCTCAGCCCTAAATAGTGAGGAGACTTTCCAGCTACATGGTAATAACAAGCTCTTATTAAAAAAGTTGTATTTGATCAGACATTTTTAGACCGTTATTTTAGTATCCTAATGTCCTCCTAAAACATTTCCTACTGCATTTAACGTATAACATTACAAAACATATTAATAAAAAGACACTTGGATTCATGGCCCCGCATATGTTTATCCAACCATTTCAAGAAATAGTATATATCTTCATGTATATTCATAAGCCTTTGCTAAATTTTGAAATCTTTGATGTCTGGTCAAAGGAATGCCAGGAAACTATGTTTTTTGCTGTTCTTACGTCTCTATTTATTATGGTTGTTAAAGAGAAATAAGATTGGTTTAGAACTAATATCAGTTTTTTTTAAAGCTTACCAAAAACCATTATG
>JAUZNJ010039438.1:0-10735 GCA_034780135.1 Jordanella pulchra | reverse complement strand
ATATCAGGAAATGTTATATATATATATATATATATATATATATAAGTCATAGAAAATACTTCTTTTTTTCTTTATTTATTTATTTATTTATTTTTTGCTGTTTACCCAGCTTTATACATTTTGTTGTGTAATTCATGTGGTGTGAACTGTGTTATGGTACCATTTTCTCACCTTGTTTCCAGATTGTTTTTGCTGCCCTCCCATGCAAGTGGCACAGTTTAAAAATTAATGTTTGTCCTAGTGATGAACCTAGACTGTCTAATTACAAAGTTGGTAAATCTAACCTCTACACTATGAATTATCTGTGCCTTAGGCAAGAATTTAGACAAGAACAACAGGAAGTGACATTTCAGAGAAAGGTGTTAGACGGTATTGTGTAGACAGATTATGACTTCAGGCTTTGCGGGAACCTCATCAGTTTATATTGTGTCTCCGCTGATAAGTCCCCACTTAGGTCTGGGTGCAGGCATAAAAGAAGCTAAGCTACAACAGTGAAACTTTGCATGAATATGTGGTGGATAGAAAAAGAACTCTTATGATAAAACAGACTAATTTGATTAATTAAAACTGTGTAATTTGCTTACATGACAGTTTTGGGTAGTTTCTTTTTTTTCTATGAGTTTAAATTTGTATCAGATCAAAAACTTTATTGTGTTATTTAATATATTATTTTCCTTAAAATTCATCTTTATGGGGCAAAAGCCCATCAGGCAACCATTGTGAAAAAGTGGTTTTTGTGTTAATGCATCTGCATTCATCTGACAAAATAAATCCTGAACATGTCAACATCTAACTATATGTAAATATAGTTCTAAAGGGCTGTTTAAATTTAAATCTATAGTGTGTATCAAACAACCCAGGTAATCCACAGACATACAAATCAAAACATATATATATGTAAGAAATAATGTGTAATGAGACAGAAAATTAGTATGTAAATATGTAGCGGTGCGGCTTTTTTGTCTATAAAAGCTGGTGGCCTACATTGCTTCATTCATTCATGCAAATCTTCAACAGATTTTGAAGGTAGTCTTTTCAATAGACCCCAGTTCATGATTTCCTTTAGTCATACAGTCTGCCTGCATGAAATGAATAGAGAGCCCCACATCATATCAGCTAACCCTGAAGCTTGTCTACCTCTGATTGGAGTGAACTGCTGCTCACCTCTGACCTGTCAACAGTTGACCCGTCAGCGGCCCACATGTCTCCAGCCGAGCTGTCAACAGCCTATCAGTCAACAATCTACCGGAGGATCCCTGGCCCTCCAGCCATTCTACCGTGTAGGATTACGTGGATTCTCCAGTCCTTACTGTGGTTTGCGCTAAACTGGCTTCTGGTGTCACTTGCACAAATGCACAAGTACCACTCCCCGATCTGCGGTCTGCAGCCTTGTGCTACTCCAACTGCAAGCTAACGCTCTGTTCTAGTACTCCGTTGCTGAACCTCTGAAGTTCCGACACCATGTTGACATCCTCCAGCCTGAACATGGTTCCTCCATCCCCTCCGACATCACCTTTCAGCCCATCCCAAGATAGATCCACTGTCCCCCAATCCCTGCTTACCACATGCCGCCACTCTCAGCATGCTCACTTGGATGCTAAACCTGGTACCCTGGGTAAGCTAGTAGGGTAGCTTACCCTGCCTCCAAAACCAACTCCTCACCTTCACTTCTGGTCTTCTGAACATGTGCTCACTTAATAATAAGTGGCTTTTAATCAGAGACCCTTACGCGGATTATAGTCTTGATTTTTTATGCTTGACAGAAACTTGGCAGCTGCCTAATGATTTTATTTAGACTTAACAAGTCTGCCCCACCTGGGTTTGTTTCCGTTTGCCTGCCCTATGCTTTTGGACGTTGGGGAGGTCTCACATTGCTTCATCACAATAGCTGCAAGGTTGTGCCAAAATCTGCTGCTTTTGTCTTCTCTTCTTTTGATTACTCTGCCTCTTTGCTGCCAGGTTCCTCTCCCACAGTTTTTACCACCGTCTGCCGTCCTCCAAAATATAATAAGGATATTTTTTGGATGACTTTTCTCAGCTCCTAACACATCTTTTAACCTTCTCTCATAATCTGATCCTTTTGGGTGATTTCAATATTGATATGTATAATATCAATGCTCCTCTATCCAGAGCTATCTCTATAATAATAATAATAATAATAAATAATTATTATTATCTTCTCAGCACCACACTTTGCCACTGATGTGATGTTCAGTCCCATCCAAACATGGATTTTGCAATGAAATTCAGTGTGTTTCATTTGGGTCTTTTTAAATGGACAACCTTCATTATTTTATTGTCTCAGTTACTGATTCAAAATAATTAGCATCTGACTTTAAACTGTTCCTCCAACCATGGAGTTTTGTGCAGTCCGTTTTCATAGTGATGATGGCAGCTATGTGAATAACAGTTTTCTTTTTTTCAAAAAGAGACACAGTACCTGCTATTTGTAATCTTGTTGCTTTTAATTAATTTACTCCTTTGTCAGAAATCTGGAAAGGATCTTTTCTTTGTACTTGGTTTATGATTGCATTCTTCTGCCAGCATTGCCTTTGGATTCATAGCAGTTTCTATTGTCATTTTCTAGAAATAGTACTCGTCTTTTATTACTTCCTCTGTTTATCATTAAATCTTCAGTTTTATCACAATAAAGTTGATAATAAAGATAAAGGCTGGAGGTACTGTATGATCTATTTGTTTTGGTTTTTAGATTTAAAGTGATTTAAAGTGATCCAGAAGCTTTTTTAACTTGTATGTGTGCAAATCTATCAAGTCTACAAACCATCACATTTTCAGCCACAAAGAGTAGCTGTTTGTAAGCTCAGTACATTTCCTTGTCTTTGTCACACTGCTTCCTTTTTTTGATATTTCTACCTTTTCCTTCCCCACAAAGTTACTTACTAGGCCGTCTTATTCTGTGGCAGTTTTAAAGGATAATCAATAAAAGGAATAGGCCTCCATTCCCCGAGCACAAACATTGTAAGTAATGACAGCAGGGAATGAAAATAATCTAAGGTCAGGAGCCAAAAACATAAAGTTTACAGCATTGTTCCTCCTACAGTGAGTTATTTGGGTGGTAACTGAGACAAGAGAGTTTTTTTCTATTCCTTTTTGTCCAGCTTCATCTGGACATTTAGAACTTAGTGGTAAAAATATTTCAGTCTTGTTTTCTTTAGGCAATGTTCAAATCTGATATAGTTATGCAGCTACACATGGCAACTGTCAGGTTTCTTTATTTGAATAAGATTTAAAACTGTATCTTTTCTTCAATAGCTTCAGTAGCTTCAATGTAGATAGAACTGTGTCTTTAACAACATTTGGGACCACTATGCATTCTGATCTCTATTTTGTTTACTAGTTTTTACAGTAAGCCACAGTATGGCGTTTTTCAGCTTTCTATTACCCTGTAAAGAAGCCTGTTCTTACCAGTGCTGCTTATTTAAAACGGCTGGTTTTCTGACACTGATTGAGAAGTTTAGTACACCCTATAAATTTGAGTCAAGTTTGAACATGTCTGTTTGTGGCAGGCAACACCTTCTAAGTGTAAAACTTCTACACACAATGGTGTAAAGCTCAGTTTGTTATGGACAACGACACTGGGCGCTGTTGGTGAGGCTTATCGTGTTCATTTCCTATTTCCTGTTCATGACTGTCCTGAGCTGCTGCTCAGGCTTTTTTCGTCTGAGCTTAATTCTCTTTTCTGTGATATTTATAAGTTAATCTAACTGTTCATAAGCAGATTTAACTGCAATTTCTCCTGCTTCACTTCTCTACCGGGCATGTATTGTGTTCACATAGTTTTTATTTTTTTATTTCTTGTAGGGAGGGGTAGCTAGCCTGCGCTAATGCCAGCGTTAGCTTAGCCCTGCTACAGAATGGCTTCTCCCTCGGTCTCTCCTTACTCTTTCCCGACTCTTTCTAAATCACCCTCTCTTCTCTCCTGCCCTCTGTGTCAGAATTTATTCTTTTGCCTCCTTTAGCGATAATGGGATGTGTAATAAGTGTAGTATTTTTGTAGCTTTGCAGGCTAGGGTGTCAAAGTCTTGGCTTCAGGCTGTTGAAAATCCAGGAATTAGTTCAAGCCCGCTAGTTAACAACACTGAGCCACCGAGAACAGGGACATGTCCACATAGTGATCCTCCAAAAGTGCCCGAACAAATAGAAAGTGACTGGGTGACAGTATACAAAAACCGTAGTGCTAAATCTTTGCCCACTGGTCCCCAACGACCCATCCATGTTTCTAATCGATTTTCCCCACTGAGTGACGCACCCACTGAGAAACCCTCTCTGGTAATTGGCAGCTGTATAGTCAGAAACGTGGCATTAGAGACACCTGGGACCATAGTTTAATGTTTGCCAGGGGCCAGAATTGGTGACATCAGATCCTACCCGATACTGCTAGCTAAGGATAAGATTAAATACCAAGGTTGGGCGTGCAGGTGGCACAGTGGTTAGCGCGCACGACCCATATATTGAGCCCTTAGTCCTCGACGCGGGCGACCCAGGTTCGAATCTGGCTTGTGGTCCTTTCCTGCATGTCTCTCCCCCTCTCTCATACCCCCTTTCCTGTCAGCCTACTGTCAGAAAAACGAGCCAATAGTGCCATAAAAAAAAAAAACAACAAAAAAAAACCAGTAAGGTTGTTATTCACGCTCGTGGTAATGACACTCGGTTATGCTGTTCGGAGGTCACTAAAATTAGTGTTGCTTCTGTCTACAAGTTTGCCAAAAAAAATGGCAGACTCTGTAATCTTCTCTGGGTCCCCTTCCAGTGATGAAATGTTTAGCCGCATGTTGTCATTCAACCGCTGGTTGTCTAGGTTGTGTCCTGAAACCTATGTGGGCTACATTGATAATTGGCAATCTTTTTGAGGAAAACCTGGTCTGATTCGGAGAGACAACACCCATCCCACTTCGGATGGTGCAGCTCTTCTCTCCAGGAATCTGGCCAAATTTATTAGTCCTTCAAAATCCTCCCGAGTGGCTGCAGTTTCCGGCAGTGCCAGTCGTGTCACTCATGAGTCGCATCTGCTCATCTTTTCTCTAGTTCCTTTGATATTTGCATCATATAATTTTCATAAGAACTCACAATAAATATGATTTTGGAAAAGTCCGGTAAAGTATAATTACCCCAAAACACGTTAAAACTTATCTGAAAACGGTTGGTCTTATTTGAACGAGAATGAGATTGATGGTCTTCACTCAGGTAGCATTTAGTAATCCTTGCATGGGAGAACAGATGCAGTTTTTGCAAGTGTTATGTCTGCTCTGGCCAGAAAAACTACTGAAAAGCTGGGAGGGATTTACATGAAACCTAATCGAAACAAGTAAAAGTTTTCTCTTGCATCAGTTAAAACTGAAGAAGCCTCTTGGACGAGAGGGGAAATGTCTTCTAGAAAACTTTGTGTCCAGTTGCCTAAACTGAACTTTCCAAGCAAGTAACAGATAGTTTGGAACAAACAGAGTAATTTGGATCAACCTTGAACCTAAAGTAGTCTAGTTCCGTTTCCAAATCACCTCACACTTAAAAACAGGTCCTTGTGCATTAGGAAGATAAGCCTTATACCTAGCCTTGTTTAGCTGGTTTGCCGTCTGAGCAAATACTTATGTGCAATGCCGAAAACAGAGCAAGCTCACAATTAGATTTTTTAAATGAAGAAAACAGGTATACATGTGAAAATAATTTTTCCACCACAAAACGGTTCTAGAATTAAGGTTTAACATCAAAGAACATCAAGTTCCTGTAAGCAAAATAAATAGACTGTGTGTAAAAGTTGGAAAATCCAGTCAAAATTGTGCTAAAACATTTTAATGGCTGTAAGACCATCTTGTTTATTTTACTTTAAGATACTCCATTGATACTCTGTAGTTCGATTGTAGAACATTTTTCCTTTCTAAATAGAGAGTCACCAGTACTTTTTAGCTTACCTTAGCCTTACTTACTGCATTTACCTTAACGTACCTTAAATCCTTGTCTTTATATAATTTGTTGCAGTTTGTCATTATATTATCTTTACACTTTGAAACAAGAAATGCTTCAGAAAATATTAAAACCTTTAGAATAATACAACCCCATCATGACTGTAATGGATGTAAATAAATGTATAAGCTGCTCTTTATTCACAGCTCCTCTGTCTTCTGTTTCTGTTTTAGTTGTGCAGCATATAAAGCGGAGAGACATCATCCTGAAGAGGGAGTTGGGTGAGGGGGCATTTGGAAAAGTCTTCTTGGCAGAGTGTTACAACCTCAGCCCCACCAAGGACAAGATGCTGGTGGCTGTCAAGGTACATCCTAACTACTTGGTTGTCATTCTGTGTTGAAGAGAAACTTGTGTTATGTATTTGTGAAAGGGTAAAATTGTTTAATCGAACATCATTGTTTTATTATGATGTGTTGCCACCAAAAAGGGTTGGATTAAAAATAACAAGACTTCTGCTCATTTTTTCTTATATTTCGACACCGATCCAGTTGTCTTTATCAATTCTGCTGACTCACATTAAAGCAACCTGTACTTGGAACACTAATGTTTTTAGCACATTAAGACCTATCCTCCTTTGACAAATGTGGCAGCACTAAGTGGGGTTCCTAAATATCATGCAGTTTGTATAATCTCTCACATCCAAAAAATGAACAGCTCAGCAATACCAGCCTAGGAGTTTCATTCAGAGAATAATACCGCTTTGTTCAGGCACATACAGTAGTAGTAGTCTATAAGTTCCACTAAATTGTGAGAAAAATGCCAAAAAATTGGATTAGATTAAATTAGAAATCAGGAATTGAAAAAAACACATAAGAGTTTTTTCCTACTCCTGATTTCTAAGTTATCTCCTGGGGGCTAAGCTCCACTTGTCTTCAAAGATTTAGTGATAGGATCTGTTTTTAAGGACTTGTGTTTTTATATTATAAAAAACAACTGAAAGGAAAGTCTCTTTCACAAAACATATCCGTCACACAGCTACAAAGGCATTTTCTAAGCTCCCCCTGGCTTTTTATTAATGACCTTTTAAACTGGTCATATCCAAAAAGCATAACTTTTTAATTGTGTGAGAATGTATAGAGTTGAAACTTAGCTGGGTAAATACAAGACGTTACACATAAAATGTTTACCATCTTAACATCCCTTATTTAATGGGTTGAACACATTGTTTTTCATAGTCTCCGTTCTTAAAGAAACAACCTTACCTAAAGTCTAGTGATCTATTCCCCCACACACCTCAGAGTGATACCATCAAGTGGGTGTTAATGGCAAAAATGAGATGCATGACGCATCTTACCGTAGAAGTACTGTAGACCATCTGTCATCAGTACAAGTACATCACACTCTTGAGCTACAAAGCCGGCAAACACTTCCTTCCCTAAGTCTTCTGTTATAGGGACGTCACTATCTTACTTGGTGGATTAGAAGCATAACAGCCTCCAAGCCTCGAAACACACTTGGTTCTTGCAGAAAACACACACAGATGGCAAAATACATCTAAGTCCTTCAACTGTTAATTGAAAAGGGCTACAGTTACCCTTTCAAATTGCCCCATGCATTATTTTATCCTTTAAATCAGTTTTTGTAACACACACTGGCAACATAGCCAATCACGTAGCAGCCACTAAAGGCATTTAGGCACCCAGGTGTGGTGAAGACAACGCGATAAAGCTTAAACTTATAGAGTAACGTGACAATGATTATAGGATGGTTGCTGGTGCCGAATGGGGTTGTCTAGACATTGCAAATACTTTTGATCTACTAGGTTATTTTTCCAAAAACAGCAGTCTTGTGGGCAAAATGGAAACTCAAGACCGCCATGACAAAATGTCTTTAGTTTGTTGATATCGGAGGGGATTGGTCAGAGTAGCCTGATAACTCAGACACAACGAATACCATTTCAGACTGCAAAACACATCAAACCTTGTAGCAGATGGACCAGACAACAGATGTCAGCTAAGAATAAGAAACTCTTGGAACAATTCAAACAGGCTCAGCAAAGCTGGACTGTAACAGAATGGAAAAACATTGCCCAGTTTGACCTGTTTCAATTTCAGCTGTGACATCAAGATGGCAGACTCACCATTTTGTGCAAAAAACAGGAAAGCCTTGATTTTTTATTTTAAATTGCTGGAGTAGATGATGGTGGTTTACCCATCTTTAAACTACTTCCCTCAGTGGCATCCAGTCATTAGAACAAGGTTCAATAGAGCATATTTTAGGTGTAGTTAAAAGATAAACATTTTAACCTCGTTATAGTCGTGAAATAGAAATTTAAGGTAGCTTTGAAAGTGAAAAGGTGGCCAACCTAGTTCTTGTGGCCCCTACCTAAAAAAAGTGACCTTAATGCCCATGTAGTATTGGTCATTGATAAACGTTTAAATAAAAAAGTGAAATCACCACAACTGTCTCTAAAAGCTAGTTGGAAGTCTATTTACCTGCACATGTCTCTGCCTGTGAAGAAGCAGGATGAGATATAGGCTCTCTAAACATACCTGAGGGTTAACTAAGGGAAAAATTCATTGCTGTGCTTTCCATTAATTTATCGTTGGTGTGCTCTTTGAAGGTACTGTTTTGGAGAAATGCCCAGACAAAAACACTTCCTCAAGAGTACTGTATGATTTGGTAATAGAATTTTATGATCGTTTCATCCACGCTGTCGTACATCTAAACAACGTCAAGCACTTCGCTGTAATAGTGAAGCACATACAAGTAAACACATTTCCATCCTAAGGTCATTCCATCTGTGATAATGTTGAGGCTTGGAAAACAGGACTCAAGGCTGAGGAGATCACAAGTGGCAACTCAGTGTATTTTCTTGCTGCTGATGAAGTGTCAAGAATCTCTTTTTTTTTCTCCAGTAGAGAGACTGCAATAAGGCTTATAGCTGTTATTTATTTCCTTTTTCTGACATGGGAGGCTTTACCTGACATCCCATCAAGAGTTGGCATTTTATGTGCTCTGCACCTCAAAAGCAGGTTCAAGGCACCTCTGTGCTTCATCTTATTACCAATCTGACTAGGTTGTTTTGTGTGCAGTTCCTGCAACTCCACTTTTCCTCCCAGAGCATTACAGCTGATTGTTGACCTCATCATCACAATATGTACCAGATGTTGATCAGGGTAGGATACAACATTTGTTATAAATGCTTGGCTTCGGTGGTCGGCTGGCTTCTGGGCCTTGCTGGCAGTCCCTGGCCCCCGGGTTATGGTGGTGAGACTGGTGGGGCCCTCCTCTCCGGGGGGCCTCTCGGGGAACGGGGTGCCTATTGGAGTCAGTGGGGGAGCTGGCTCCCTGGGAGTGCAGTAAGTGCCCCAGTCCTCCTGGGGAGGGGGTCGTTATTGGAGGGCCTCACCTTCTGATGACACTTCCATCTACAACATTCTCACAACACATTTCCATGTAGGGCACTTTCTGGGTGGGTGGGGGTCAAGGGCACCATGGTGGGGCTTTTCTCATGGGCCTTACAGTGGTCAGCTCCCCCTGCACCCTATCGCATTTTACACATTCAGGGTTCTGTGTTGTTGATTGGGGGGGGTACGCTGGCACCGCCTGTCTTCTTAAGGGGGGGGCGGGTTGTACTGGACACCCTCTCTTCGTATCACCAGTTTTAATTACACCTGAGAACAACATGCAACAACACCACATTCAGGCA
Source organism: Jordanella pulchra (assembly GCA_034780135.1). NCBI lineage: Eukaryota > Metazoa > Chordata > Actinopteri > Cyprinodontiformes > Cyprinodontidae > Jordanella > Jordanella pulchra. The sequence continues at coordinate 1,104 of JAUZNJ010039438.1, read as the reverse complement.
GGCGTAGGGAGGATTGGGGTCTTCTCACACCCCTGTTTTCCGGCTGCCACACGGAGTCTGGGGCGTGGAGGAAGAGCGAGTCGCCTGGTCCGTGGTCTTGGCCGGGGGATGTTGCGGGGCCTGTGTGGCCAGGACTGTCGCTTTTACTCCCCCCAAAGGGGGATGGAGGGAGGAGAGTGTGGGCGGGTGAGTTAGAAATAGGGGGGTGGGGGCACTCCGGTTTGGTGGCCTGTGCGGGCCATGTGGGCTCCAGTCCTGGGGGGGCTTTTGCTGGGGGTGGTCCGGGCTGGGGAATGATTCGGGTTGGAGTGGCAGTGTTGCCGCCCCCCTCCCCCCCATCTGGATTTTAGGCTCACTGAGTGGATCATTTGACGATCCCGGGACCAACTGCCGATTCCCGCCAGGTCTTTTGTCCCGGTATTATTGAATGCGAGTGTTATGTGTGAATGTGGGTTTGGGTTTTTTTATTATTTTTTTTGGTGGTGTGTGTGGGGGCACTAGGGTGGGTGGTTGTGATTGAGATTTTTTTTTTTCTTTTTTTTTTATCTCAGGTTGGGGTCTGAACTGCTCCCTCTCCCAGGAACCCATTTCCCCCATCCTGCTCTCCCTTCTCTGGCTGGCGCCTGGGCTCACTAGCGCATTGGTGGAGCTCGGGGTTTGTGGGTGGATGCCCGGGTGGCTGCTGGCCTGTCTCTGGCGGCTTCGCTGTGGGGCCCGGCTGGGGTTCCCGCAGGGGGGTGGCACGCCCTTGGGGCCTTGGTTCCCTAGGGCCCATGGCCGGATTCACTTCATGGTGGCCGGCGGGGCCCGCGGTCTCGTCAACGTGGCTCCCTGGGGCTCCGGCATTGTGGTGGCTGGAGGACTTCCTCTGGGCTGTCTCTCGTCCTCCCTTGTTGGGGTCGAATTTTCTGGGTCGGCCCTCCTTGGCGCGTTCGCTCTGGGAGTCCCCTTGGGCGTCTGGGGCTCTGGGTCTCCCGGTGCTGGTCTCTGCTCTCTCGCGGGGTGCGTCTTCGGCTCTCCACAACCACTATTAAGCATTATTTTCTTTGGATAAACTTTACATGCACAAGTGCACTTTTCACAAACAACTACAGGTACTTGGTT
>JAUZNJ010039437.1:0-10735 GCA_034780135.1 Jordanella pulchra | reverse complement strand
CTGTCTTTGTGAAGTGCCTTGAGATGACATGTGTTGTGATTTGGCGCTATATAAATAAACTGAATTGAATTGAACTGTAGTCACAGGAACATCAAGCTGCTTGGAGATGGTCTTAAAACCTTTACTTTTGCCATGCTTGTACACACCATGTCACCAAACAGTACAGTGATTACCTGTAGCTATATATAAAGGCCCACTGACTGCAAGATTGCAAACACCTGTGATGCTAATTAGAGGACACACCTTGATTTAACATGCTCCTTGGTGACATTATTTTCACTGCCCTGCATGTTTTAGATGTTTCCCTGCTCCAGCACCTGATTCGGCGGACCCTGTTCCTCTGCTATCAATTGATATCAGGTGTGTGAAAGCTTGGAAACACCCAACACATGCAGTACAGTGTGCCTTGAAGACCAGGATGGAAAAACACTGTTCAAGGAGTGCCATCATTTTTGTCCGGGTCTGGTTAATGAGTTTATTTTTCTTAAACTCATTCTGTTAAAGCTTGTTCGAAAAGCAATGTCTGATTTTTATTTGTTAATTTTTATTCAAGTCTTTTTTCATTTTTTTTTTAGATTCAAGTTATTTCTATGACTGTTGTGAGTTTTTTTGTTTTACTAAACAAGGGCTACCAACAAGTTTGTCCAAGCTTGCACATACCAGAGTTGGTATATATGGTAAATGAGAGATTATGAAGCAGTGAGCATAACCACGGCTCTGGCATCAGGCTTGATGACACCGACAGGAGGATGAAGACAAATGACATGTCAGAAACTATGGACTGAAACGCTGTCATTTCACTGATGCACCTGACAGCACATCTCCTACCCCCACTCCCACACACATGCAAAGATATAACAGCAGCCAAACCATTTGGATGGGAGAGTAAAGAAAAGAAAAACATTAAAAAAAGACTCTGCTCATTTCCTGTCAGTAATAACCATAAACCACCCAACAAGATTGACTAGAAATTAATCATTGGATCACAACAGAAAACTGCTACACTGCTGTTGGTGTGACAGTCATCACAGAAAATGACTTCAAGCGTTAATGATTGTTAGGAGGTTCAGTACCAAACTGAAGGCAGCGAGCCACTGAAATAGAGGCCATTTAAACTGGAAATTGATGAGTGATTTAGCAGATGAGAGTGCTGTTTCAAAGATATGGCAGCAATTCATCAGAACAGGGGTTCATTGTGATTTTATTCCCTCCATTTCTTGTCCTCCCTCCCTGCATACCCCCCCCCCAGGTCCTCTCTCTCTGTAAATACCACTCTTCAATTATTGACACTAAACTCTGAAGGGCATAAAGACCAGGCATGGCCTTACCACCTCCAGTGCTATTCAGTAGAAAAGAAAAGCACACAAGCACACACAAAGAAATGCCAGGCCGCCCTCCTGCCGTGAACCACGCACAGACCGGCCAAAAGAGAGCGTGCAAGCAAACACATTACCTCATACTCCTCCGACTCGATAAGCAGTTTGGCTGTGGTGATGCGAGACTCATATGGAGGGATCTCATTCTGAAGAAACGGGGAAAAAAAAAAAAAAAAGAGAAAATAATAAAGGGGGACCACCTTTGGAGGAGTGTTTACACGAGCGACATCAAACAGAGTTCTTCCTTCCTTTTGTCTGATAATAACACGATCCAATTTCAGGCTGCAAAATGTTCCGCAGCTACATGGCTGTTAATCTCAGTCAAAGTGTCAGTGGGCTGAGTTTGGATCAACCTGCAGGTGAAGATAAGAGTCATAACTGTGGACTCACTGGGGGTTTGTTCTACCAAATCATCACAAAGAACCTTCCTGTATCACATATTCTTTTTTTCTTTTAAATGAACTCGACTATAATTTACTAGGAGATATTAAAAACTGGAACTGCAGCCATTATTTTTCCCCATTAGAATCACTACTGGTGCTGCTTTTCATATCTGCTGTTTTTCTAAGCACGCTGACTTAATAGCACACATTTGTGAAGGGCTTGTCTCTTCTTTTTACCTTTCAGTATCCCTAAATTCATTATCTCATACCTTTTTATCTCTACTGATGTCCTTAACGTCTGCAGCAAAGTGCAGTGTGGCAATCTCACTAGTTGAAAAGGCTTTTTGAAATAATGCTCGATATATAGGCACCAAAAATCAGATTGTCTCCTGTTGCCTGGTTTGACAGGCCAGCAGGGAGTTTAGTAGAAACACACCCATGGGGATCTTTACCCAATGAATTATCAAAACTTACATCAATTCATGTAGTATCAGGACATAAATTGGTGGCGAATGTTTATATAATGGAACAATAGCATAGATCCAGAGGGTTGCTTCTATTAAACCAATTCATTTTAAATACATTATGTTAAGATAAAATTATAATCTTAAATCCTTGGTAAAGGGCCAACTTTAGTATCTAATTCTATTCCTTATTTTTAAAAATTCAGTTGTTTATTTAATCTAATTCTAATGTAAGGTTACTAAATTAGAACGCTCCCATACTTCAACCACACAAAGCACAAAGGCTACATTCACACTGCAGCCGGAAATGATCCAATTCCGATTTTTTTGCCACTATGTGACCTGTATTTGGATTTTTCATGACAGTCTGAACAACAAAGATACGATTTGTTCAAAAGTGAATCAGGCTACTTGCTAATGTGGTCCTAAATCTGAGATGTATCCAATCTTTACCTCTGCCAAGGAGGTTATGTTTTCATCGGCGATGGTTTGTTTGTCTGTTTTGAAAATAACTTGAAAAGCGTCTGGCGGATTTTGCTTAAGTTTTCCCAGAAGTAATATAACCATTGACAAATGATTACATTTTGGTTATTATCCTGATAACCGGTGTGTGTGTGTGTTGTGTGTGTGTTTGGGGGGGGGGGATCATCACCAAAATGTAATCATTGTGAAAAAAAAAAAGTTGAAATTTTGAAAACAGACAAACAAAGAAGCTTCGTCTTAATCCACAGAAGCGGGAAGAAAAAAAAACATCCATAGCGGATGATAATATAGGCAGCAGTCTTTATTTTCAACCTTCTGGAAATGATTGTGTTGTTAATGCACTGGCTGAGGTTGGGAGTAAAATAAAAGATTGCAAGATGCGCTCCAGTAGTACCATCCATGTGTACTTCCGTATACACATAGCACGCTCACCCCGTGATGTCATTTAGTCCTCTACTGTGCATCCGGGACACTTGAATTGTCTGAATGCAGTTCACACATGAGATCACGTACAAGTCGTATATATTTGGAAATGTGAACAACCACGCAAAACAATCGGACTTCAGATAAAAAAATGGAAACTGAGCATCAAGGCCCGCAGTGTGAATGTAGCCAAATTGTTACATTTCACTGTAACTTTAAGTTCATAAATAAGTTTTCAGGCTTTAGGAAGATGTTTTGCTGTTTAAAAGCAATAATACGTCATTGTGAAACCGTGATGCAATATTTTCATTTCCTTTCATCGCTGCTGACAGCAACACTCTTTAGTGTGGAAGCTGTTACTAAATGAAAATTCAAAGTTTAGAGGACAATGGAGATGTAAGAGTTTATTTTAAGAAAATGTCCTGAATGTATCTGCAGTTCATTCAGGCTGTGAGAGAAAGAGCAGGACTTTCACAAATTAACAGGAAGGCTAAAACAAATACAGCAAAGTTCTTTGGGTTTTGTTATTTCAAGCTTCCAATTTAGTCGGTCATGTTGGATTTGAAAGCAGTGGTTTTTGAAATCTGAAGGTCAAATTGATCAAGCTACATTAAAAAAACCAACAAACTCTAATTAATTCTTTTTTTTAAGATTTGTAAAACTTTCCCTCGCTCAGGTGTCGAGTTATTTTTTTCGTCCTGCCATTACAATGAATATCACTGACTACTAACAGCAGGAAGACATGGAGGATAATCATTTATCTTCTTTGCTGACAAAAAGGAATTGGCTCCAATCAATTTTGGGCAAGTCAAAGCTGTACAAAAGCAAACATGAGAACTTGGCCATAAAATTCTGATCAGTGCATCTCTTTACTCCAATCTCATCAGCATCTGGCTGGAAGGAGAGAAATAACACCAGGAAAACAAACTCACCCGTTCTTCTTCTGCAGCACAGGAAGCTGCACTTTGTTTGTAAGCAGGTAGCCACAGACCAACACTTTTTAACAGGTATTCCTTACCTTCCTAAAAAGAAGGCAGAAAAAAAAAGGTCTGTTCAAAAAAAAAAAAAGTCATCCAAAATCTGCTATACATGCCTCCTGAGACAACAAACAAGTTTGCAAAATTATGAACAGGTATTCCTGTATCATACGCTGGCTAATCCATCCTCTATAGACATTAATGAACAATTATTACAATAAAATGTAATTATTCCCCATTATAATCTATGCTGTTCGGTAGAAAGAGAAGTCACTCAGAGGAAATGAGGAAAATGTGGGGGAAAAAAGCTGGGGCAAGTCTGACCCCTACAGCTTGTATCTGGAAGTGCAGCTTCACCTCAGCTTAAAGGACTGAGGGAACCTCTGAATACCTGCAAATAAAATCACGGTGAATGAGCTCCTATTTGAAATCTTTTTTTTCTTTTTTTTTTTTTTTAAACATTGTGAATTTAAATGATTTTTGAAGCTTTGGGGTAACAATGTTCCAAATAAAGCTTTAGGGTGGATGGTTCCTGCTTCCAACAATGTAAAAAATAAATAAATAACATGAACTATAATTAAATCTTACTTTCATGCTTCGTTAAAACTACATCAACACATAAAAACACACTGTGACACAGATGTACAATATATTGTAAATGTTCCCCTTTAGGCTTTTTTGTCAATTTTAACTCATGATAACCCACAGTGATAACTAATCAACCTCCTCCCGGGTTTATGATTTAATGATTTCTCTCCAACAGCTCTGACAGAACCATATGTTTTATCCCGAAGTGTTTTATATACCTAAAGGTAAATTCTCACTCATTTAAAAGGTTAAACTGAATTTTAAATTAGATTCAGGAGGCAGGAAAACAAAATATATTGGACCTTAGGCTGTAAAATGATTAGGGAATATTCCCTACAATATCGCAAAAACAATAACTATCAATGATTCATAACCTGTTTTAGTGTAAACTAATAAAAATATGTATACATATTTCAACAAATCTAAATGATACAAAATATAAGACAATTAGTTAAAAGTCATTGCTCAAGGTCACTAAAAAATTAGAGATAAATCGATGCGTTGGCTCGAGATCAGAATCAGAAGAATCCTTTCAGAAATTAGCAGAGCAAACAACTTTGAAAGATTTTGGTATTTTATTTTTCTTTGGTTTGCCGAATAAATCAAAACAAAGAACTATCACCACTTATGGTCTATAATGACATCAACCAGCGACGTGCATCATGATGCCCTTTTTAAATAAAGAAAAAAACAGAAAATAAACATTAACAAAACATTCTCTGACAAATAAACGGTGAAAATATTTAAAATCTTTTAATTGAATCCAAATTTAAACCTGATTTTAAAAAATGTTATCTGGTAATATTTTACTCCTTATGCATCACTGTGCTTAATAAAAAAATTCTGAACCAGATTTGGCAGATTAGACTTCCAAGAAAATCAGAAATCAGCATCAGCCAGAAAGACCTGAACAGAGTTTATCTGTGTTTGGAGGTTTCTTGTTAAAAACTTTTTTTCTTCTTTATTCTAATCAACGCAACCATAACGTTTTTCTAAAGAGATATTTCTTTCATTTATTTGACAATTTCTTTGCAGCATAGGTAAATATATTTTTAACATAAACAATATTTATATTAAATACATTTTATATGTTACAAAGCTGATTTATTTAATAGCTACCGTTACAGAATATTCAATGGTGGAATTAATATTATATTTTCAAAAAGTGTGATTTGGGATCCATTTAGTTTGTGCAACACATCCTATAATGAGTTTGTAAAGGGAAATTGGTCCGGGTTTTAATCTGCTAAAATTGGACAGTTGATGTGGTCATTTTCCCACAAACTGATTCCAATGTGCTTTCTCATCTTTCAATTTATCAGATGACTACATGACCTCAATGATCGGCCCAGTAATTAACATTCCTGTTGGCATAACCCATCTGTGAGTGTGTGTTAATGTAAGTGTTCATCTGCTGATTAATTCAATCTGCTCAGAATAATTAACTTGGCGGATCCCTGCTTTAATGTGGCGATAATTCATCTCAAGTCTCTGTGTGTGTGCAGGGACTGACCTGGTTTTGCTCTGTGCTGAACAGGTAACTGGCCATAAGCTGGAGAGCCTCTGGGTTGTCATGGTGATACTGTAAAGCTTTTTCAATGAACTCTCTGCACTGGTCTGCAGCTCCCTCATCCATGCTACAGCCACAGAAGCAGAAAGAGACAAATTTCAACCAGTTAGAAATCTCTGAGATGTGAGGCAGGTTTTCGGTAGTATTGTTTCATCTGCTGCAGCACCAGAGGTCTGTCAGATAGATCTCAGCCAGGGAGCAGTAGGCCACGCTGACATCCTTTGTTGAAGGGACCTCGTCGTTCTCGTCCGTTGTTCCGCTGGCTCCCGCCTGAGCCTGCAGAAGAAGGCAGATTTGACTTACTGATTATCATATCAAGTACTTCAACTGGGTGCGTGATGAACAGGCAAGTCCCCCCCCCACCCACCCCCATTAATAATTACATAACATCAGGGAAAAACCTGTCTATAAATCCAAGGAAGCTTCAGTTCAAAGGGACATTTTACACTGAAAGCAGAGAGAAGCCAAGCTGGAATATCAGAGTTATAAATGAATAATTAACAGAAGTCCTTAATTCCCTGCTTTCCTTCAGTGCAGAACATGGGCTTTTTTTTTTTTTTTTGAGCTTTTTATGGCACTAGTGGCTCGCCTTTCCGACAGTAGGCTGACAGGAAGGGGGGGTGAGACATGCGGGAAAGGACCACAAGCCGGATTCGAACCTGGGTCGCCCGCGTCGAGGACTAAGGCCTCCGTACATGGGTCGTGCGCGCTAACCCCTGCGCCACCTGCACGCCCAAAACATGGGCTTTCTTTAATGTCACACAACTACAAGACGAAGAGATTTCTTGTCCATCCTTACACGTCCCTGACTGGTGTTCCAGTCTATCTGAAGTTAGGTCTTTTCTTTATAGCGTTGAAACTGTTTTCTCCAGTGTTGTCTCAGGTACTTGATCCTTAGATGGTGGGTCATTTTCTTCACAGGAGAGATTTCCTCTACTATAGTCATTGACTGTGTCAGACCTAGAGTCACTTTTCAATCATTTCCTTTGTTTTTAGAACCCAATATCCGGGTTTTGAGGAGATGGATATCCTCTGTAACCAACCCAGGGGATAGGATGTGTGGACATTTAGGAATTATGTAACCTACACCATTTTCCAGAAGCTGAACAATCTAGTCCCAATAGGTTTATATTTTTTGCACATTGCCAAAGAATATAAGAGTGATGGCTGTTTACCTATCCACACTGGCGTTTAGGCGTTTTATTACATCAGATTTTTCCAACCACATTGCCTCCAGTCTCTGAACCTTGCTGCTTAGAATTAAATGTGTAACTTTCAAAAAGCGCCTGGCTTTCAGTGTCTGACTTCATTTGGCACTTTATAATGAATGATTTCCATTTGATTCTTATGGGCTTTTGTGCAGTTTACACTCTATCTTGTTTGGCATTTTCTTGCATTCGCCAGTAAATGATTTTATCGGCTCATTTCCTTTCACTCATGTTTCTTTCTTACTCTTTACAAAAAAAAATAAAACTGTCTTAGGTAGTTTATAAATTTTATAAATCCCAGCTCTAAGAGTGTGGAATAGCCTTTATCCCTACTCTCAACCATTCCATGAGCAGATTCAGAATACTCTAGAATAGCCCAAAGTTTTCCTCTAAGCCATTCTTGGCTGTTTGTAGCGGTGTACTTTGGGTTATTGTCCTGTTACAGACTCATGACCTGTGACTCAGACAAGCTTTCTGACACTGTGCAGCTTATTTCTCTCTAGAATCCCTTGATATTTTTGACATTTCATTGGACTCTGCTGAGATTCAAGGAATGGAAACAGTACTAAAAGGGTTATATTTGGATTTTGTAAGTATATAAATACATCATCTGCAAAAAGCTAAATTATATTGCCTTCTGCTGCGATGTTCCCTACTTTTAGCACATTATTTTGCCTTATGGCTTCCGCTAAGGTTACTGTATGGATTGCAAATAGTGAACTTATGAGCCCTTTAGAGGGCTCATAAGTTGCTTAATCTTAAACAAGTTGAACCATTTACCAAGATATCCGTTAACTTTAGATAATTCATGATGCATCTTAGGATTTCTTTATTTAAAAAAAAATTCCTCTCAAAAAACCTTATATACAGAAGTCTACAAGTCCTTCTGGAGAAACCTAGAATTTTGTCATTTTTTAGAGAACTGCACTACTTATAGTATTTTAAGAATTGCATATATATATTTTTTTATTATTTACTTTTTCCATCAAGCACAGAACCACATCTCATTTTTTTTAAACTAGCTATTTCTAGACAAAAAACAAAACATATACAACTTTAAATAGTTTAAATGTAAATCTAGTTCATTTTAAACAAATAAAGCACAATTTGAGCTAAAAAGAACATGCAGTCATTTCCTGGCGCTGATGACCACATGACAGCCTTTGGATGGCTCATAAGTTGCTTAGTTGAATTATCTGTTCTCTAAATGAGGCGAATCCAGGACATAGCCCCGTCTAGTCAATAAAACCTTAGGCATCTTTAATATTGACTGGAATGCCATTAGCGTTATGTTTATGCTAAAACTACACAAAGAAATAAACACATAATACGTTTCATTTCAGAGCTTATTTGCATCCATTGTTTTTTTTCCAGTTGTATCACACCACTAAATTCCCTAATTATCATGAACTGTGTCAGACCAAGAGCAGCGAAGCTCCTCTGAAAAAACTCAAATTCAGTAAAAAAAAAAACAAAAAAAAAAAAAAAAACAATTGATCAAGACAGAAGACGTTTGTTGGACTTCACTGGTAAACAAACACCATTATATGTTGTCTAAAATAGATAGATAAGGGATAAAGATGTTCAGAAGTTTACACTAAGGTTAGGTCCTAAAGCAAAAGCAGAACTGTTCACTTCATTAGGTCATGGAGAACAATACCACTGAATGAAAGCTCTAAGAAATCCTGTTTAAAGTTCCAAGCAGGTGATGCATGAAATATGAGAAAATATTCATCATAACCTAAATTCTCCACCAAGTGTGATTCATTCATCCTATTTTAGGACAGCCTTCCTCCTGCAGTATCAACAGGTGTTCAAGGTTTCAAACCATATTTATTTCTTAGAATGGCCCATTCTGACGAATACCTAAATGTGAAACTGGCAACACGTGAATATAGATGTTTACATCTGTTTCTTTCCCAACCTCTATTGCTATTGTACTGTAACAAAATGTGGATAGGTTTAAAATGGACATTTTAAGGCAGGACTCACCATAGTATCCTGCTTCTCAAGTGCAGACAGAAGGACTTGTATTCCTCTTGTGTAATAGTCCACAGCCTCCAGACCAGTGTGAATTTGCCCCAGATACATATATTTACTATGGCCAACATCTGGACTCACATCAATAGCACGGAGAAACACTTAGAACTTGGTAAAGGAAGCCCAAACCATTTTCACTTCAGGTCAGAATAATAATATTTAGTAATGAATTGACAACTAAATTGTAAATTTGTACTTAAAAAAAAAACAAAGCCACAAAGGATATTGATTTAGCTTTCTCTGTGTCTCCTAATTCAGAGCAGATGTGGCCCAGCATGTCAAGAGCTTGCAGGTTGTTAGAGTCCACATCCAGGGCTCTCTGACAGAAAAGGCCTGCCATCTCAAAGTCAAAACTGTCCATGTATTCCTGGGTCTGCAGACAAAGGAGAAACACACGTAAATCATGAAACCCAGCGACTGTCTACAGTGATGTGTTTTCGAAATCACCTTCTCTAGGAGTTGTTGCACTGAGTACTTCTCAGCTGTCTTCTTCTTGGCTTTCTCATGCATTCTTACTCTCATCCTTTCCTGAGGCGACAAATCAACAAATCCTCCATCTGTCGGGATGAAAGATAAGTAAAAATAAAAATTTAAATGAAAGAAAAGCATTTGAACTTGGATAAAGAATTGCTATTCAGAATCTCTGCCAAACATAAAAATGCAAGAGGAAAAAACAATGACAAAACACAAAATCTGACCCCTGTTTTGACGACTGTCTTTCTTCTTTGGTTTATTTTTCTTCTTGCTCTTAGCCTGTCCTCCCATAGTGCCTGATAGAATTCCTTACTTATCTTTACAACTAGCTTTGCCGTTTCAAAAGGAATGTTTTTCCCAAATATACTTCACGTGTTATTAAAGGCACTGAACTGCAAGCGACATGCAACACGCATGCGGTAAGCACTGAAAGTGGGTGCGCCCCATTTGTCATGCGACGAGGCAATAGGTTCGCCGTGTGGACCTGATGTGTACACTGGTCAGATGATACTTCTGCTATTGCATGCAGGGGATGTCCTTTTCATCTCCGGGATAAACTTTCGACCCCACTGTGACCATTTTCTGATATTTCATTGAAAATTGTGTAAAATAGTCAGTAAATCTAAAGGATATTATGACTATTCAGCTGTGCACATTTACCAGCCCAGGTGACTTTGGGTTATCTTCAACCGACTTGTGTCTTGTAGGGGATGGAGGGTCATAAGTAGCTGCTAAAAGGCTTGTGCCAC
>JAUZNJ010039436.1:0-10736 GCA_034780135.1 Jordanella pulchra | reverse complement strand
GTTTTACAGCATGAAATGTCTGAATGAGTGCTCATCCAAGACTGGTGATTCCATACTTTTTGCCAGGGGTTGTAAAAAGAAAGAGGAGTAGTCAAAGATAAAAAAGGGACCAAAATAAATTACAATATAATACAAAATTAACCAGCAGGTCGTGATAACATAGAACAGTAAAACAACGATGCAAAATTCTTTATAGGCTCAAAAATCACAATGTTAACACTATAAGGACAAAAGCTCAGTGTATAATGCTTTATTTTAACATTAACATATTGTTTTTGATAAAGGCATTGTACATGACTGAGGCCTCTTTGAACGTGGGGCTAAAATGTGTATTCTGTCCCTTTTAAATCAATTAAATTCAGTTTATTTATGTAGCAGGAATTCACAACACATCATCGTAAGGTGATGACAATTCAATCAGATCATAGTCAGACTGGTTTACTCTACTACTAAACATAATACCATGAAAAGGCTGTTGAATCACGGAAGGAAAGCGAAACAAAGTCTAGATGGCCGCATACAAAGTAGGGGAAACTGCAAACTTGAGGTAGAAGGTGTTTTTTAGCCTACATGTAAAATGTAATATCTTATAGAAAGCCACCCTGACTGCGGCATCCCTTACTAAAACACTGCGGAGCAGCATTATACTGTTGAGATCCTATTTTTCTTTTTTTTTTAAGAAACAAAATAGAAGCAGAGTTAATGAGAAAATATTGGAAGAAACCAATTTGAGGAAAATGACTTGAGACGAGGATTAATGTTTAATTTCCAGTATTGTGGTTTACCTAAAAATCCAGGTAGAAAGATTTAGATCAGGGGTCTTCAACCTTTCTCAGTCCAGAAAACCCTGAATAATGTGGTACATGTGCAAGAACTCCTTTCCATGTTTCCAGCTTTCTCACAGAGCTGGGGGTTCAGGCCCACTTGAAGCCCTGATGTAACAAAATTTGTTGCGTTACATCAAAATTACTTTTCTAAGAATTCCAAAACCCAAAAAGTAGCCTTAATATTTTGTTAATGTACCATTGTAGACCTTACATAAACAGAATTTATGGTCTGTATGTTTGGTGCATTGGGTCTAACATGGTGAGCATGTTTATCTAATTTAGAGGATTTTGTGACTGACAGTTCAAAATATATAGCGAGTCAGTCTGTGTTGAATTACACAATTCATTGCAACAAAATCAGTGCTGCTGTTGTTTTCTTGACAATATTTCCCATCTCACATTGGTAACTAGACTTTAAGTAAATACATACATGGAATGTTGCAAACGTTATAAGGGCTGCTCCTAAATGACACAAAGTATTGCTGATTTTAGAATGGCATTTTCCACTCTAAAAGCATCCACTTCAGTAAGTGTCTTCAGTAAGAGCCTTCTCTAAATCTGATGAGAGACAAACCACTATGGAAGATCCCTCCTGCCTACAGCGATCAACACTATAACCACTGGTTAATAGAAAACAGAAATATGTGAGTTAGTACAACATTTAATGTCATTCTGGGATAGATAAAATATTTATGAATTGAATTTTGAATTGAAAACGGTTAGGTAATCAATGGAGAATAAGGACTGAAGCAGCCACTGCAGTATTAAGGAATTTCAATGTTTGAGCTGAAGCGACATCCATTATTTGGCAAAAAGTGACTGTGTTGTTTTATCTTCATTGGTATTGCTAGGTGTCTATGATACTGTGATACTTTTACTGTCTTTTTCCTTCCTTTCTTCTCCCCCCCTTTTTTCTCTCTCTTTCTCTTTCTCGCTCCCCTCAATTCTTATCCCCTTTCCCTTTCTCACCTCCCTTTACATCTCTGTGTATGTTGCATACGATTTTATTCCATAAACCATTTCTAATAAAGCTTTATGCACGATTACCAAGCAGAACCATATGGCAAAAACCATAACTTCCTAATTGTGAAAGCAAATCTGTTCGGCTATTATCTAGCCAGGATATCAATTTGCAAAACCAAGTCTGCCAAAAACTGAACAGAATTGTCAAGTGCAGTAGGTGAAATCTGCAAGTACATCTATTTTTTTTATATTAAATGTACTCTATTATTTACCCTTTTAAAACAAACCACTACTAAATTGATAATTTTGATAGCCTGAAATTAACCTTTGAAACATCAGCTTTCTTTTGAATTTGGACAGCTAAAGAAAAAAAAAATAAGCACAGTGGTTGTTAATTATTTCAATATTAGATTTTTGTACTTAAGTTTTGAACTGTGAAACAACACTTACACACATTCCACACTGCACATCTTTCTATCTAAAAAAAATTGAGAACCATCCATTATTTTTCTTTAACTTTGTAGTTGTGGAATTCCTTGTGTTTGTTACATATGAATAACTAATATTACAGCTGTGGTTGTAATACGAGAAAATATGAAACAGTGTTACTGGTTCATATTTCAGGGTTAAGGTAGATTATTTGACAGATTTAATGTGAGCCTCGTTATTCCAATAGATTAGAAGCATTTCATAAATACGGTGGATCAATATCGAAAGGTCTCTTCAGATTTTTACTTTTGCAACCTATTAATAATTTTTCAATCTGTTTACAGCACTAATGAAACCGAGGGTTTGAAATTGCAAACTCTGTAAACTGTTGGTGCAAGTTTCCCGGAATAAAAACAGATCTAGGCCTTAAATAAAGGCTTGTTTTCGCCCACAGTGGAATTGCTGCCACTGCTGTTTTTAAAGCCCATGACGTAGAATGAGCACAGGCTTAAATTCTGAGTGTGACCTAAAAAAAAAAGAAAAGTTGAATTCCCCCCATTAAACCTCCTCTTAAGCCCAACAGAACTGCTCCCTTCATTTTTGCCTTGTTTAAAAGTGCAAACCTTATCACGACTTGAAAAACTGCAGATGCCATAATACTCTTTCAGACAAAATGTGTTTACCAACTAAAACTCATGGGCTTCTATGAAGTTGGAAAAAAAGAAAACGTCTTAAGAAAAATAAAACTCAGCACTGTAGGAGTTTGTTTTTCCTTTTTTCTGATGTGGTTAACCATGGTGGAATTTGGCTCTTTGAGCTGTTTTGTATCACACAGAGAATGTGGGTGCACACATGCAAACACTACGGGATTGAAACATGAAAACAGGAATTTTGTCAAATAATCTGAAACTAAAACAAGCTGCCCTTTAACCATTGACATTAAGGTTCACTGATTACCTCCAGCCTCCATGAAATTTTAGATTTAAAGTCCATACAATTACTTTTACTGAAGATGAAGGCATACGTAAAGAAAATATGCAACATTTATATACAGTGCTTTAAAAGTGTTTTTCCTTGGTCTGATTTCTGAATTGTTTAGTCACGAATTAGATCATTGTCCAAAAATGCTTAAAATTGAAAAAAGTCTAAAGATAATTATATATGTCCTGACATAATGCATCTTTTTTGTAAACTTTGCTGTTTCAGATTACTTTCTGTAAAAGTGCAGTAGTTACAGAACCTGTTTCACAGTATTATATCTGAAACTGCAACACATCATCTTAAAACATAAAAAAACAGAAGTCTATGACATTTATAGGTCATAAAAAGGCTACAAAGAAGTCATTTTCTAACGATAGTTGCAAACTGAAAGTTTTAAGTTCATTTGAAACAAACTGGTTAATTGTCCACCTTGTTTGTGTACATGGGAGCACAGCAAATTCACTCCAGCAATCTGCTAGGAGGAGGTTTTGTCAGTTCTAAATAATCTCTGGAGGAGTGTTTTTTATGCAAGATTACTTTTTATAGACGAAAGGCGTTTATTTAGTTATTTTTTAAAATAATCAGATAGGAAATGGTTTTAGAGAAAAGGGTACAACCAAAGTCTCTACACATTGTTGTGCACTTAACCCCTGCACCACCGCCACTCCCCTCTCCAGAGTGATGTGCGATCCTTCCATTTGACCCACCGGACCCCTTTTATAAAACTGGATAAGTGAAAACTCAGAAAACGTTCTCAAGTAAATACTTATATTGAAGGTTTTGGTTTCAGACAGCCGGATAGCTGTTGTACTGAGTCAACTTATTACTGCAAATTACACCCAGAAACTAACCTTGCTTGGTTGCAGGATTTGTTTATCCAGACTCCTTTGCACATTTAAGCTGACACCTGAAATGAGGAAAGTGACCAAAATGGCTTGTTCTTTCATGGAGGAACCTGTAAATGTTCCACTAAAATCATCATTTGTAGAGAGGGATCAGACCATTTTAGATGCATTTCCTTTTTTGATAAATAGATTTTTAATATTCTTTCAAAGCAGCCATTAACTGATCTCAATAAAGTTTCAGCCCCATATCACCTATGTGGCAAAACAAGGACAAACTATTTGTTTTGAACTTGATGTTTATGGTAATGATCAGGTTCCTATAGCATTTAAATTGATACTATTTTGCAGAGGTGCTTTTGAGGTAAACTGCAATCATTAGCTCGATCACAAATAAAATATACTTTTTTTATTTAAAAAAACTCACATTTGCCTAAATATAATACTCATATTACTAATTGTTTGTTGTTGGCTACAGGTCAAAGTATAGTAGTAATTTTTATTTTGTTCAAAAACCTGAAATCATCCACCTCTGTTGATACGTCATCCACATTTAACCAATGTTCCAGCAGTTAGATTTCAAGTATGTTTTCTGCTGCTGCATTTCTAGTTTTTTTTTGTGTGTAAGAACATAGCATACATACATAACAGCCATGGATCAACAAAAAGATGAAATAGAGCAGATCCAAGGTTTATCCAGGACTGAAGCCAGAACAACATCCTTGTTGGCTTTATAAAGAAACATTATTAACTTACTTAATAACTTACTTACTTCAACACTGTAGGCTATACATACCAAAGTTATTTGCTTACATAAGAACATGTATTGTTTGTAGGGTGAGTTAGCTGAAGTCCAGACTTAACGTGTGTTACTGTGGCATGAATCCAAATAGTCCATCCCCAATCGAGGTGTGTTCAAGGGCAGTCGATGCCTCCCTAAACATGATAATCAGATATTAGGTTTAAATTGTAATTACTTTTTAATGCAAAACCAATAATTTCAGATTCATTGTATCTATCAAATAATCACTATTTAAGTTATGTTTTCAAATGTGATCTAATTGAAAATTAAAACAAAAATGGCAAAACCTATTTAAAATGATTTTTCTTCCAGGCACCATTGTTTTAGTTTCTCTGTCCTGTCTGCATTTTGAGATTTTTCCAAAATAACAACTTCAGGTGTATCTATTAATTACCCTTACATCTATGGCATAGTTTGTTGGAGTAGCAGTTTATCTACAGGTCAGGGGAAACTGTAAGAAAATCTGATCAGGAAGGCAAACAGTGTTCTAAGATACCCCCTAAACCCAGTGCAGGTGGTGGGAGACATTTACAAGCTGGGGAAAAAATAAACAAAAAATAATCACTGCAAGGCAATGACTCCCACCTCATGCATAAAACTGTAGCATAGCTGGAGAGTTCCTTAAGTGACAGATTTCAACATCCTACATACAGAAATGAGCATTACTGAAGATCCCTTCTCCCAGCAGTCGTTAGACTTTATAACCATCACAGCTCCAAAAAAACTCAATAAGTGTTTATATCTCTGCTGTTTTTGCACAGTGGACTTCACTCTTATAAACTAGCTGTGTTGTTATGCATAAATATACATGCTAATTTTACACATTTCTTGAGCTTTCCTTGTTACTTTCAGCTTCTAATAACTGCATAGTGTGGTCTTGTTTTTTTAAATTTGCCCATACTGTCCAGTCTCCTGTTTTTATTTTGGCTTTTAAATTTGTTGTCTTTTTCCTTGTACCTGCATATGTTCTTATTTTTTTTTACTTGATGTTAGGACACAGAAAATCCCCAACCAGCTACATATAGGACAATAAAGATAATTCCTGTTCTACAATCCATTCATCTATCCATTTTCTATACTGGTTTCTTATGTACATTTCTGTAAGGAAGCTGGTGACAGACTTTGGGTAAGAGGCTAAGTCCTAAACTGGTCACAAGCCATCACAGGGCAAGGCAAAGGCCCTCAACCACCAATTTAGAGAGAACCAGTTAAACAGTTGACAGTTTGGATTGCGGGTGGAAGCCAGAATACAAGGGCAGAACCATAGCATAGACGAGGATAACATGTAAAGGTCACACAAAAAACCCTTACCTAAGTTCCTTTTAATAAAGGCATTACGCAGATAATTCACATCTTAGGGCATGAATAACATGTAAAAAAAATCTGTCTGTTATTTATATTCTGACAGTGAGAGAATGTTACAGTCACATTTCTGACTGTCAGCACCTACAAATGCTGCAGCACAGCATCAGTGGTTTGCATGCATCTCTTACAGGTTTAGCTGTCATCCAGACTCTTTTTTTTGTTAGATTGCAGCAGCAAGAGCAAGAGCGACAGAGAGGAAAGTGGAATGGAACAGAGTCTACTTCTGTATGTGCACTTAGAAGTGTTCTGAGTACTCTGCAGAAAAGACCTATCGCAAAAAACCCTAAGTTCAGATTAAATGGAGACTGACTGTGACGTTTATTTTAGTGTTTGCCTTTAGTGAAATGTATTTTTGTTGGTTTTCTAAACCTAAAATGCAGATATATCTGTCAACATGTACTTCTACAGAGGATATGTACTGTAGTAAGAACACCCTCCTTTTTAACTTTCCAGTCATATTTCAATGGATGGAGGTATTGTATACACACAATGCCTCGCAAGAATGTTTACAACCTTTCTTTTTTTTTCACATATTCTCATGTTAAAACCACAAACATCTGTTCATTCATGTCAAGATGTATATGATAAAAAGAGGACAAATTTGTAAAAGCTGTCACAAGATGTTGATAAAAGATACAGATAAAGGCAAGGAACAACAGGAGCAACTTTAAATAATTTACAGAGCCTTAAGAGGTCTACAAACTGCTTTCAGAAGACTAAAAATTACTACATAAAGTCTACCTGTGGTTCTCAGCATAAATCCAATTGCTATGTCTCTTTTGGGGATTGTTATTTAACAAATTACAGGTCATGACAGGTCAGGTTAAGGGTGAAGATGTGGTGACATTCAAAACAGGTGTAAGTTACCGGCTTAAAATGTCATGTAAAGCACTTTTATTAATCATTTGATTTTTTTTTTTTTTCATAACCGCAACCCTAGGCAGGTTGTTTTAAAAGTATTACAGGTTTTAAAAAGTCATGTAGCTGAATGCAAAGGTAAATCCAAATACAAATAATTTTGAACTGCATAAGGCAGATAACTAACCCCGTGCATCATTTTGAACAACCCATTGCCATGCTAAGACATTGAGGTGGTTGTGTCATGCTGAAATACAGAGCACTGTGTAATATCTTTAGGTTTCAAATGTGAAAAAATAATTTAGAAATCCCAGTGGAATGAGTTTGTGATTTTCATTGGATTTGCAGAAATGCTTATGAAAGTCACTATGTAAAAGGGTTAGTATGTTTTTTGGGGTAAAGATTAGAAAGTCAGAGATGGCATAGCCAAAGCACAATCGCTAAAAAAATAAATAAACAAATATAAAATGCTATGAAAAGAAAGCAATGTTTCCTGTACATTAATTAAGGTCTAAATTGGACAAATGACTCTGTAGATCCATGCGTCTGAATTAAACTTTTGGACTTGAACAAAGGATGGCTTTGCTTCTACAGATTGGGAAGACGATGCCTTCAGGATTACTGCCCTCTCTCAGGGCCAGCACTACCAACTGAACAATTGCATTTTTATGTAACAGATGGCAAAACAGCTGCAGAAGCTATGTTATACTAAGGTAATGCTTATGCAAGAGATCTCTACTCATAAAACACATTTTGTTTTTAACAAATTGCTGTGGTGTGTGTGCCAAAAGACAGAAATCACAATTTTACATTGTGCTAGCTTCTGTAACTCAGGGGGGTTATTTATTTAAAGCGATTTAAATTTGAGGCAGTTTAACAGATAAGTCCTAAACAGACTGCAGCAAAAAAAGCTTTCTTTTTGATGTATAGCGACCCAACAAATTAATTCTCTTCAGCTGACTTCTAAGCCCCTTAACTAATTTTTCTTATTTACATGTTGACATTGACCAACACTAAGCAAGAAAGACCCTTATTAATAGTTTAGAGCAGTTTTTTTTCTTACCCAGTGGATTGCTTTTTATCAGTTTAAATATTTTATTTTGCATTAAATCTATATGTACATTTCTTGCCTTTCAGTAAGAGAAGACTATCAAATAAAAATCCTGCCATTGCACAAAGTAAATCAATCGATAAAAAAAAATTGTTTTGGTGAAAAGCAGAGGTCTTTAATATGTTGCTGAACTTATTGATGTTATGTTTTGGCCTATTGTTTTTGTTTGTTTTCTTTTTTTTTCCTCCAACCATTTCACTTCGAACATCGGTTGTTTTTTTCAGAGATTAGACTTTTTTGCTGCTGCTTTTTATTTCAATGGCACTCAAGAATGAAAAGGCTACAACTCTAAAGTGACTCGTGATGATAGACACACATGCTGAACACTTAATGACAGTTATTCTGAATGTTGAAAAAGTCAGCATCTGTGTGTATTTCAAAGCTATTGTGCACGGCAGCTCCAACCTAGGATTATGACTAACTTTGTCTATAGTGTTCGCTTGAACATTTAGAAATACTTTGGTAAATCTTATTTTAAAGTAGATTGATTCAGGTGGAAGAATGCTTGAATTACATTTACAAAGCAACGTTCATCGACAGAATTAGGAAGAGTTGTTTTATTTTAGTATAGCCATGTTTGAATTGAAAACTATAAAAGTTTTTTTTAAGAAAGTTACAGCAAACTGAACCCAGCGCTGTATATATATTTCATGCATCTTCTCTCATTCAACCTACAGCAGGTGTTCGATCAGTGGAGATTAAGGTTGGAGATTGACTTGGAATATCTGTTTTTCCTTCTTTTGACTTCTCAGTTGCTTTGACAGCAATGGACTAGAACCCCCCCATCAGCTCCATGTATAAACAATGCTGTTCTCTTAGAAAACTGACCTTTTGTCTATATGTTATTCCCAAATGTTTAGTGTAAAGAGAAATATTAAAATTAGTTTTTCCACCATCTTTGCAGGGGAGTTTGCAGCAGTGTTTTTCTTGATCTTCGGGTACTTGTCAGCTTTTTAAAAAATAATTTCTTGGGAAAGATTTATTAGAAGTCTTTTAAAGCACCCTTTCTTCTCTTTTCCAAAAGTCACTCAAGCTTGTTTGCATAATGAGCATTTTTGATAAACAAGTGTCTTTTGATGTACTTCTTGATACCATTAAAACTATCATGGCACCTTAAGTGTGTTAAGAACTAAAAAAACACTTTGATGGTTTTTATATTTTCTTTTCGAAATAGATATCTGCAGTCCATACATGATTAGCAAGACAACTTTATTTTCCTAATCAGTTGCTTCAATAAACAAACTTTACATTTTAGACTTTTAAGGTGTGTTAAAGTGAAACCAAATTAGAATTACAGTAGTAGAATGGCAGGTAGAAACTGAAAATGTAAAAACACAACTTGACTTATTCACCACAAGCCCACCAAAAGCTTATTGTTTAACATTGGAGTCTTGGAGCAGTGCAATATCGTCTTTCAACTTGAAGATGCATCTCTTCTCCAACACACCTAAATCATATGAATCGCTTCCTTCCAGGCCCTGCAGAGGTGAATAACATCTGAGAGTAAAAAGTCCTTTGTTTAATTCTGGAGCTCAGAGAAGGAATGGTTGTGACTGAGGACTTGTCGCTAAGTCAACAAAACAGATCAATTTGTTCAGGAGTTGAAGACCTAACCGGAGGTTTCAATTCTGACAGATTATTTATTGGAGCGATCATTACTATTGTATCTGTTTGAGGACAGTGATGGTTGGTCCAAGGGACGTATTTAACCCATATCTGCTCTAAAATAATGTCTTTGTTTAAATATCAGGAATTAGTCCCATAAAATAAAACCCAATCTATTTAGGTTTGGGTCAGTGGGTTTTCTGACTTCTGTCGATATATTGTGGTCACTTAGTATGATGCTCAGTGAATATATTACAATAATCAGATTGCTCATTTACCAATTTTTTATTTCATATGATAACTACAAATTCTCATCATTCTCCTTTCAAAAATGTTTACACATGAACTTTTACCATTTCCTATACCTTTAGCATCCTAGTTTTTCATATAAATGATATACATGAATCTTAAAAAAAAATTTTACATTTTGTAAGATAATATAAGTTGTAAGATAAATATAATATATATTATAATTTACCCTGATAAAATCGAATAGACTGGGGCCCATAACAAAAACAAGAATAACTAAGTGATCTTCCAATAGTAGGTGTTATTTGTATTTATCAGAGTCACAAATCCACAATTTCAAACAACAGTCATTAGCAGTTTGAGAAGGAATTACTTAGGTTCAGAGTCTTACCCACTTATATCTGTGTCTGTGTACAAATTAACAAATGGTCTGGAGCATCTTATGGGAGACACCCTTTTTTACCTGGTGAAAATCAGATCTTAAAATATAGATCTTCCCCTCGCCAGACCCAAAAACGCAGAAGAGTTGAAGGCCACTATCAGAGCGACCTGGCCTCTCATAACACCTGAGCAGTGCCAGAAACTCATCGACTCCATGCCACGCCGCATTAACGCAGTAATTGAGGTAAAAGGAGCTCCAACCAAGTATTGAGTATTGTACATGCTCATATTTTTCATTTTCATACTTTTCAGTTGGCCAACAT
>JAUZNJ010039435.1:0-10736 GCA_034780135.1 Jordanella pulchra | reverse complement strand
TGGATGGATGGATGGATGGATGGATGGATGGATGGATGGATGGATGGATGGATGGATGGATGATGGACGGATGGATGATGGATGGATGGATGGTGGATGGATGGATGGATGGATGATGGACGGATGGATGGATGGATGGATGATGGACGGATGGATGATGGATGGATGGATGGATGGTGGATGGATGGATGGATGATGGACGGATGGATGGATGATGGATGGATGGATGGATGGATGAATGATGAGACAGAATGCTTCATATGATTCATAAATTCCCTCCATCTTTGGACTACAGGAGGTCTCTAAACAGAACAGTTCTAACAAGGCTCAGAATTCGGTGCAGAACAGAACCATCTTCATCCTCCAAACTAGAACCACCGGAGTCGGACCTCAGAGAAGAAAGGTTGGGGTTTATATAACTGGAGCAAAGATGACTCATGTTTCCAGAAATAGAGGGGGGCGCCCACGCAGCTCAGCGAGATGTTCAGGGACCGTCCAGCTACAGAACCACATGGCTTTGAGTTTACTCAGCCCTAACCTTGGGGGCGGGGCTTAAAGATTCAGAGTCCAAACCAGAGACTGGATCAAACAGCAGCAAACAGAGAACCAAATAATCTTCCTCTGATTGCATCTCACTGGTTTAATTTCCATCATTAAAGCTCTGCTGCTCAGACTGACCAGAAGATTCTAGAATCTCCACAATCAGCAGAGAAAACACCAGGCTTCAGTCTGAGGTCTGAACAGGGAGGAGGAGGTTCCCCGTTTCATCATGTGTTTGGGCTGAAACCAAAGCAAACAGACGGATCCAAAGTCCCAGTTGATGTCTGGAGTTGGAACCCAACAGAAACACCAGAGCCATTGTCTGAGGAGGGACAGAAGACCAACCATCAGGGAAGGTTGATGCTCTTCAGCCGATGACATCGGAGCAGCAACTGGACCGAGTCAGAAGGTCACCTCCAAACCCCCTGAACCTCAGAAACGAGCTCCACCTGAGACTATAGGTCAAAGGTCAGGACCATGAACAGGTCTGGAGGAGCTGGAGGTCAAAGAATCTTCTCTTAGGACTGGATGAAGGACAGTTTCCTCTGGACAGAGGCGGGTTGGACCATGATCTCCTCTTTTGTCCAACCTGTTCTAGGGCTCGGTGTGGCTCCATCAGTCCAACAGAACCTTCAGCCCGAACTGGGCAAACAGAACATCGAGGTGGACGCAAAAGATGTGCTGGAATGGCCTAGTCAAAGCTCAGGTAATGTTTCTATTGATTTGGGCCACAGTGTCCTGGTTCTGTGTAAACAGGTCCGTTTTGGATCTTTGAGGGTTCGATCCATTCTCCAGCAGAGAGAAGAACCGGTTCGACCCAAACTTCAACTCCAAAGACAAACACCGGAGACGTGTCCTCAGGGGACGCCGGCGCCGTCTCCACTGGATCCTTTGATCCTCGGCCCTCCTCCTCTTCCTGTGTTTGGTCTTTAGCATCAGAACCAGGAACACAGCCAGCAGTCCAGAACCCTAGGCAGAACCCAGGATTCTAGATGAGCCCATCACCACCTGCAGGTGTGGCTCCAACGGATCCCATCAGGTCCAGATGTGGCCGGCTGATCCAGAACAGAACCAGTGAGTCACCAAACAGGAGGAATCCCACCCATAAGCCCCAGAGAGAGACTCCATCAGGTTCTGACCCTGCTGGATGTGTCATCCAGCTGCTTTCTACTGTTTCCATGACAACAACTCTATTAAAGACAACATCCTTTCATCTCAGAGCTCATCAGCAGAAGCTGTGATGGAGAAGATCCACGTTTGTCTACTGCAGACACCAGGAGGTCCATCAGACTCACTCTGTTTAACTTCATGGTTTGATTTTCTAACAAAAAGCTTAAAAGTAAAAACTTCTACAGGATGACAAAATCAAGAAAAGAGAGAAAAAACCAAGAGACAAACTGGAGAAGTTGAGAGGTTCTGAGTCTGAGGAGGACAAACGGTTCAATAATTCAGAAGAAACGGATCAAAGCAGCAGAGCGTCTGGGGGGGGGGGGGGGTGCTGGATAATGAAGAGGAGGAGGAGGAGGAGGACTGTTACATAAAAACATCCTACCCTCTTTAATTCTCCTGCTCACTTTGAAGCAGCTTCTTCCATAAAGTCCCATCATCATCATCATCATCCACCTGCAGCGGGTGGAGCCGCTTCCTCTTCCCGCCGCAGAGCTTCACAGCCCGGCGAGGCAGCGCGCCAGCAGCCGGGACAAGGTCGAGCCAGGGAGGGACAGAGGCAGCCCTCCCTGCTGCTGATAATACCCCCCCATACCACGCGCTTTAAACTCAGCCGATCAGTTATTCACGCAGACTCACGCAGATTCCCGCACACTGGCGAGTCTCACCTGTTCGTGTCCGTATCTTCCGCTCCGGTTCCGGCTCCAATGCAGAGCGCTGCTGACTTCACTCCCACATATACTGCACGGGCACGTGCGCGTGCATGAGACAACAACACCCCTCCCTCCCCCCTCCCTCTCCCTGTGGACCGCTCCTCCCCCCGCAGTTTGCGCGGCCGAGGACTTATTAATATTATTTTTAAATAATCATATTGTTGTGTTTCTTGTTGTTCTTATTACTGACTTGATGTAAAGCAGTGAAATGACCTGATGACGCAGTTTTTTAATCCAACAAATCATAAAATCTCCAGATGTTGAAACTAACCAAAGTATTTGTTCTACTTTCACTGCAGATCCAGCTTAAGATCTTTGAAGTTAGACCCAAATATATTGGATCATTCTTTTCCAAACAGCTCCAGGTTTGAGAATGGATTTCTGTCTGGACATTGACTAGGCCATTCTAACCTACAGATCTGTCCTGGTATCACAGGCTCTTCTGGAAGGTGAACCTCCAGGTCAGTCTAAGTTTCTTCCAGGATTGTTCTGCATCCATCTTCCTATCAAATCTGACCAGCTCCTGTCCCACAGCATGATGCTGCCACCTCAGGAACACCTTATTAGCGGGCACTGAGGGTTTTTATTTGTCGTTTCAGTCGGGTTTCTATGACGGCCACATGAAGATCCTCATGCATCCATGGAGAAACAAACAGCATCTAAGATCCAAAGAAGCAGTTATGATGATTTTAGATTAGCTACTATATTTTTTTAAGTGTTTTTTTTTTTTCAATTTATTATTGTAGGGGTGCCAGTCAGGTATCCCTCCTGACAAGTGGGATTTTCTTTTTTTCTTTCTAGAGTTGAGTTCTATTTTCTTTGTAAGTTTGTTTGTTTTAACCTTTCACATAAGGACCATACACTTCAATGTTTTGACCATTAGGTAAAATAATTGACAAGTCAGTTTTTCTTTATTTTCTTTACACATAAGACTGACAACAGAAAATTATGTTTAACAATTCTTGTATTATCAAAAGCAAAGAAAAAATCATGTCCATCAAAAAATAAACTTCATTCCCTTCCCTGCAAAATTTAATGTCCATGTTTCCTCCAAGGAAGTGGATGTATAATTTGGATGGCAGAGTAAGAGCGGCTGTTTCTATGACGCTGTCTAATGGGAAACGGACATTTTAGAAAACTCGAGCCAGGAGCCAGATTGAACAGCGGACGAATCAGGTAAGTCCATGTGATGAGAGGCGTAGTCAAGGCGTGCCTTGAGCTGTCGGAAAACAGGAGGGTAGAGAGATAGAAAACCAACAGCGGTGCAGCCAGGTCTGGGAAACAGCAGGTTGTCACACAGTGAAGCAGCAGAGAAGGACGGATCGGTTGGTGTCATCTCTGTTTGACTGTGGACGGATCCTCCCACCTGAGCTGTTGATCTCTGCAGCTCCTCCCTGCCTCCATGGTCCTCTTCTTCTCCTGGTCCATCCTGTCAGTCCAGGTGGACCTCCATGTCCTGGTGGGTCTGCAGGAGGTCCATCCTCTCAATGTTCAGGTGATAGAATTTATCAGAGCTCTGGGAGATCGTTCTAGAACCTAACTCAGCTTTAAACTGGACCAGAACCTCCTCTCTGAGCTGTCTGCTGGGTTCTTTGGTCTAGATGCTCATTGTTCTCTGATGTTCTCTAAAGAACCTTAGAGAACAGAACCAGAACATGTTTGCTGATCTGGTGGCTTTAGGTCAAACTGGATTTTATTTCAGGGCCTCAGAGTGAAAACACACGTATGCCACACTTTTCAGAATTGAATCTTTCATCAGGTTGATGGATTCAGATGGAACCAAATGGAAAGAAGAACCTGTCCATTTCTACGTTCATAAGAACCTCTAATCCAGAACCCAGCAGTTCTAACTGAAGCAGAGCGTTCTGAGGAGAACCGGTGCTGCTCTCCTTCTCCAGCTCCCTGGTGGCTTAGTTCTGATTTCTGCCCGGAGCGTCAAGCTGAAGCTTAACCAAGCAGATCCATCATGTGTGTCTGACCTTAATGGGAGCGAAGAGCCACTTCATTCAGAGCAGCAGGTCAAGAGGAAACCAGGTCTTTTCTCCTGCTTCAGGTTCTATTTCCTTTGAGAAGAACCTGGGAACATTCAGGACGCTGTACTACTCAGAACCTTTAACCGAGCCGGCATTTGGACTTCTAGTCCGGATGTCAGAAGCTCTTCTGTTCTTTTTAAATCAAAGTTAATAGATAGAATATTTAGTAATGATTTCCAAATATTTCTTTTCCATCTTCCTGGTTTTCTTCCCCTTAAAACAAACAGGTGTTTTTACTCCAAGTAAAATCTGATAAAATTATGTCCTGATGTTAAACGATGAAGCTGAAAGATTCAAACTTAAATTTGGGAAGAAATTCATCTGAATCTGAGCCTCATTTAAGTCAATTCTGCTCTTTATATTTAATCCAAACTTTTATTTTGTAGAAATGAAGCCATTATTTTCCATCCCTTCTTCCTGGTTCTGGTCTAGGGTTTAGAGAACTGGGTCTGTCAGGGGTTCCAGGTGACAACCCTGACAGCGGTCTGAGCCGCCCGCCTGATGTCTTGGTCCCGGTCTATGCTCCTCCTCTCCAGCAGGGGGAGCTGGTCCTGCAGGAGGCGTCGACCTTCTGGAGCTTCAGCCAGAGCAGTGAGAGCTCTCAGACAGTACAGGACCAGAGCCTTCCTCCTCTTCAGCTGCTCCTCCTCGTCCTCAAGCAGCAGCTTCAGGAGGACGGGGACCGCGTTCAGCTCCAGAGTCAGAAGTTTACCTGCCGGGGGAGGAGCTTGAGTCAGACTGACAGGTCACATGATTCACAGGGACAGCTCAGAGGAGCGACATGGACATCGTTGTCTGAGACCAAAAACGGTTTTTGTTATTACAAACCACAGTGGTTTCCATAGAGACACTAACACCGCATGCCCGTGAATCTGGGTTAGCCCCGCCCCCTCTACTCTGGAACCCTCAATAAAATCCGAGGCAGATGTTTTCCACCCTGTCTTACTGAATCTGATTCCTTTTTAAAGAAGTTTAGGGCTGTTGTAACTCGGGCTGTTCTGCTGCTATAGGCTTAGGCTGCCGGAGGACTCGATCTCCTCTGTCTTCTCACACTAGTCGCAGTAAACTGAGCCCAGTTCTGGTTCTGTTGGAGGTTTCTTTCTGTTAAAGGATAGTTTTTCTCCCCAATGTCACCACATGCATGCTCAGTATGAGAGATTCTGCAAACTCAAAGACTCAAAACAATCTGCTGAGTGCAGAAATCTTTTGGCCAATCGGAGGAACAAAGTGAACCTAAAATCTTTATGGGATGTTTGGAAGTAGCTCGGATCGTCTCTGTGTAATCCGATGGTTCTCGTAGTTTACAGATGAAAGGATCAGAACCAATGAAGTGTTGAGAAATCATCTGGATGGAAGCAAAGAGGAAGAAGGACCTGTGGTGATGATGACGGTGTTCATGATGACGCCTGCAGCGTTGGTTTGGACCTCCACATCTCCGTCCTTCAGCAGGTCCACCAGAACAGGAAGGAGCTGCTCTTCACAGACCTGCCGCTTCCCGTCTTTAGGAACACTGAAACCAGGAGGAGACGTCAGACACACGGACAACAACACACACTCCTGTTAAGCCCCTCCCCCTGCTGGACCTGAGCGCTACCAGAACAGCCGCCGCCTCCCTGCGGATGTCCCGCGAGCTGTGGGACAGTTTTTGACCCAGCAGAGGAACACCGCCTGATACCAGAGCAGGCTGAGGGTCCAGCCTGGAGCAGGAGCTGAGGGTGGAGAGGAGCAGCACCTCCTCCTCCTGCTGGTCCCGCTGCATCTCTCTGAGCTTCAGCATCAGCTTAGGAACCAACTTCAGGAGACCTTCAGCACCTGCACAGGATGCAGGTACAGATGGACATGTCCTCTCAGCTCCTGGCAGTGATCAGAAGCTCCTGCTGAGTTTACCTGCAGGCAGCTGAGCAAGGCCGTTCAGGACCAGGTGGACGTTCCTCCTGCAGGAGGACGAGGAGTCGTCCAGGAGGTCAGAGAGAGAAGGGAGCAGAGAGGAGGAGAGGAGAGCCAGTCTGTAGGAGCAAACATCTGTTAGGGAATCTGTTACAGCCGGGATCCTCTGCTGTTAAAATAAACCAGCAGCCTGGTTTGCTAAGAAATGAAACCAGCTGGTTGGTGGCGGGCGGCTGCCCCCTGCTGGTGAACCCCGTGTACAGCAACAACAAGCCAAAGAAACATTTCATGATTTTAAGTGCTTGTTACGTCATCTTCTGTACATTTCTACATTTGCTTTTCAGTATCTTCATTCAGATTTAAAACCTGTTTCTTCTTTGGTGAAGCAGATTTCTGTCTGTTTTAAGGCGCCTCTTCCTGAACTCAACAGGAAAATTAAAACGTTTAACTAAACTGGACTGAAAGAAAGCAATGGTTCTTAGAGGCTGTAAAGGTCGGTGACCCCTAATCTAGAGCCAGCAGATGGTTGAAGGTTTCAGTGTTTAGTGGGTGGTGTAATGGACCCGGGACCTCTGACCCTGGAGGAGCTACCTGCCGATGCTGTGGTCCATCAGCAGGTGAAGCAGCTCACAGGTCTTCGCTCTCACTGATGGATCCTCGTCCTTCAGCACAACATGCAGCTCCCTGAGGAAACCTGCAGGAGAAACATGTTGGACTTTGTTCCTGAAGAGTAAATCCTTCCTGAATGGAGCTGAATGCTAAATAAAATGAAAAGAACCTTCATAAAACTGTAAAGACCAGGAAAAGCATCTGTTATCAGATCTCCTGGATAAAACTGTAGATGGTTTAGAAGAGAAAGAATCAAATCTGAAAACTGATGTTAAAATCAAAAGAACATAAATAAAAAACACTTTTCATGTTTTTGTCATTGCTGCACTGAGGAGGTCAATGTTTGGAGCTTTATTTATTGCAGCTGGCCTGTCTTTGAAACCGTTAAATTAATTAATTAAATTTCTTCAGATCTAGAAATGAGCTGCAGCTGCTTTCGTTTGTTTCGATAAATACGCTGCAAAAATATTGAACTTTAAACTAAATCTTTCTGTTTAGTGAGGACCATAATTATTCATACCCCTGGCAATAGTTCAGTCAAGAACGAATAATTTTTCGTGTTTGTTAGAACGGATTGAAATGATCGGAGGGGTGTGAATGTGCTTTCCGCCCTGTGTGTCGGCCCGGTTCGGCCCGCTTACCTCCGGTCACCGTGCCGTAGAGCCGCTCCGGTTCATGGACCAGGTCGCAGAGTGACGTCAGAGCACGCAGCCTGCACGACGCGTCTCTGTGCTGCAGCTGCTGGACCAGCAGCGGGACGGCCCACCGACCGAACGGTACCGCAGCCCGGTTCCGGTCCATTGCAGCAGAAGATTCAGAACCGAGTTTACGCTCAGTGAAGTCCGCCACTTAAACAGTCATTTTGGTTGCCTAGTAACAGAGGGTAACATTCCAGCACGCTGCGTTCAGGGGCCTGACAGAGGGTCCGTTAATCCAGCTTCTGTTGGTTCGTTTTCCAGCTCCACCAGTTTCTGTTCTGCGCATACACTGTACCCACTTAAGTCTGTGAAACACGCGAGACTGTGGAATAAACTTTCTGTTTTCTTTCGGTTTCTGCTGGTTGGGCCTAAAACTTCTGAGGATATGAGGTTTTCTCTCAAGTACATTTTCAATTCACATTGCACCGTTTCTCAATTTCTGTCGCCACTGCAGGAGCAGTTCTACACAGGGGCCACCAGGGGCTGTGTAGGTCCTGGCTTCTGTGATGGCCCCTGGACTGAAGACATGATACTAAAGTAA
The DNA here is from genome assembly GCA_034780135.1 of Jordanella pulchra. Taxonomy (NCBI): domain Eukaryota; kingdom Metazoa; phylum Chordata; class Actinopteri; order Cyprinodontiformes; family Cyprinodontidae; genus Jordanella; species Jordanella pulchra. The sequence continues at coordinate 2,548 of JAUZNJ010039435.1, read as the reverse complement.
AATTCTAACAATAATTCACTGAAACAGACACAGTGGCTCCCTTTTCATTTCTTTCTGTACTGATCTGTTTTAGATGTAATTTAAACATTAAGCTCACAGCTTCAGTTATATTTGGATAGAATCACAGCTTTTATCTGTTGAATGTTACTGAAACCATTTGGAAAATATAATAATACACACATATATATATATATATATATATAGATATATATATATCTATATATATATCTATATATATATATATATCTTAAAAACTATACATATATAGGGCTTGAATCGCAATAAACTGCATAATTTGCCTGATTGATTATGATTAATCTCCTTTTATACTCATTTGGGGAAACTCCAACAACGAATTAAGAAGTTGTGTAACGTTCATTTTTATTTTTATTTTCTGTTTGCCTTATGAATGAAAGTGCCATAAAATTTGTCTTGCAAACATTTTTATCAGTAAATTTTATCAAAGCATACTAGTTGTAAATGTCAACTTGAAAAATGTAAAATAATAATAATAATATCAACTACAACGATAATAATCATAACAAATGAAGTAAATAATGATTGATATAAAAAAATTAAACTTCTGAGCCACAATCAGAACAAAAAGGCAATTTCTGAGGCAACATACATTTTTTAAACAGGTAGTAGCATTACAAGTCTATGTTCTATACCAATCCACACGTTTCCTCCTCTGTTAGTTCAGTGTCACACCCACTGCCAAATTCCCACAAGTTTGTAATGATGCAGACTTGCTGGCTGTTTCTCAGTATGCATAGTTGTGCATTCTCTTGTGTTTGTGAAACATTATCAGCCCGTGCACTGTTTCAATCAACAGGAACACAAGACAAAGAACGGATAAAATCCCCAGTTGTTGTTCTTGGTCCTTCCACTTTACCGAGCATGCATCACAGCAGACTTCTGCATTCTGGCAGCTGTCCCAGCATGCCCTGCAGCAGCAGTCGCTTCAAGGGGAGCACCCACAGACCTCAGAGTATAAAGTTAAAACGTCACTTTTCTGTTACCAATGTTCTACAAAAGTACATTTTAAGATCGTTTGAGACGTGAATGTTTTACTTTTAAGCTTCACTGTAAGGCCCATTTCCTGTTTTAATACGTGAAAAAGTTCTGATTCTGAGAAGGCCGTGGCAACCAGTGGACCTCCAAGGCTAACGTTAGCCTGTCTGCAGCAGCCCTCTCTCGGTCTAGTTGTGTTTGAAGTGCCGCTGGCTCTGATGACGTTTTTTTTTTTTTGTTTTATTTGGCAAAAAATGTATTTGATGTGCATGTATATGAGCGTTAATCATTATTTCCACACTAAATAAAAAAAAAACCCTTCGGTTCCAGTTGACACAGAGTTGTTCTGCATGCTCTCGTTCTCCCAGAGTCCATACTTCCTGTGTTCCTGTCACTTGGCAAAAACACATGCCTGATATAGGTGTGGATACACCTGGTAGTTACATCAGTCAAATTCAAAACATCGCAACCTGACTAAGTTAACCTGTTAAACTTATGTATTTTACTGTCTCTACCTGCCTTATGCAGCTTGATAAACTTTAAAGATGGTGTTTCAGCACCATAACTATTCAGAAGAAAATGGTAGGTGGGGGTTCTTCCGAATTATTGCAGTGCATAATTGGAAGAAATAACATTAGAAATAGATTTTAGGTAACTTAAATATAAAAGTTTGTTTCATACCAAACATAAAACAAAACAAAACAAAAAATGTTCTTGGTCCCCATAGAGGGGGCTGATACAGGGCTCCGCCTTTACCCCGGGGCCCGGGACAACTGACCAGCTGTCACCCCTGTTGGCGGGTGTGCTTTTGGTCAGGCTACTCCTCAGGAAAAAAACCCTGAACATTAAGCCAAGGATGCAACAAATGGTTTAGCTTGAAGCTGGTTAATGGGATAGAATGGCCTAGTCAAAGCCTAGACCTAAATCTAACCAACAAACTGTGGCAGGACTAGAGAACTGTCTTTAACAGATGCTCTTCATCTCATTTAATTTAACCCAAGCGATTAGAATAAGACTTTTAGAAGACCTCCAGCTGGAAGTACCATAGATGTCAAAAGACTGAGCTGTCACCACACTTTTTAGGTTCTGATTTCCTAAAAATGTTAAATCCCAGGTCACTTGTTTTTACTAAAAACTCACAATGTGCTTTCTGTCACAATCACAAAATAAACACAAGTTAGTTAGTTTTAAAGGGTTCTGTGATAAAAAGTTGATATCTTCTGGATGGTTTTGAGCTCTGAATTTACCTACAGTTTGAATAGTACTGTGTTGGTTGAGGTAAAACTCTAAAACACCGATTCTGACGGAATTCATCCTGTTTTACTGATGTCCTCCCCCCTCTGATTCTCTCTCCTCCCATCGTTCAGATTTTCTCCACCTCTTTCTTGTTCATTTTTTTTACCCCACCTCCTCTTCTCTGAATCTCTTCCCCACATCCTACTTTCTATTTTTCAGTTTTCTCCATCCATCCATCCATCCATCCATCCATCCATCCATCCATCCATCCATCCATCCATCCATCCATCCATCCATC
>JAUZNJ010039434.1:0-10736 GCA_034780135.1 Jordanella pulchra | reverse complement strand
GTTCTGATCACTCTATCACAGAAAAATAAGACTTGTAGAACTTATTGGAAACTCAAGACAGCCATGACATTATGTTTAAACTTTTGAGCACAACTGTATCTGTCCTTCCTTTGGACAAATCCATCCGTTCGCTGGACTGATCCTGTTCCAAGTCTTTCATATCATCACATCTTCTGATAATATTACTGCACTGAAGTCGTTCATCAGGACATTCAGGGGGGGGGGGTTGATTTTATCTAGAAAATTTAAAAAAAATAAACTAAAGCGTGACTTTTAGGAGTCACAGAACGTGCATCCAGCTCCAGATAAGACCAGCTGTTCTACTGAAAGGAGAACACAGGAACCTGTTACCGGGAAGATTTCAGTTTCCCTGCTCACGCTGTCACAGAGCTCGGATGATGAATGTCATGTTAGAATAAACAAACTTCTTGTAAAAACTCCAACCAGCTGCATGAAAATGAAGCTCCTCTCAGTCAATATGTCATTATTTTTCAATTGACTGAAATTCTGGTGAGAAGGGATCCTTATGAGCCAAGTGGAGCATATGGATGAGAAGACTGCAGCATAATGCAGCACACGAGGAGTGTCAGGATTCCTGTGTGGTTTCTTAGCAACAGTGCGCGGCAGGGTATCAGTCGCTATCACTGCTCACACAAAAAAATATCTTACAAACTTGTTTCACTCATAGCCATGCAGTACAGCATCGGTGCGGCTCTACTTTACTTACAGAAATTACAGGGTTTAATTAATTCATTGATTAATCAACACAATAAGCACTTTATGGTGAAGCTTTGATGTACAGGTTTATTTTCAGTGAAGCTATATATCTTTATCTCACTCTAAGTAGCAGAGGGGAGCACAGACCTGAGCTTCAGCACATCACTGCCCTCTAAGCTGTCAGTGTTGAATGAGGCAGGTCTGTGTATTTTACGTAACATTTCTCCTCTTTGCTGTTTAAGGGCAGCCCTTGATGTTACTGACTGATTGTACCTCATGGATTTAGATTGAGAATTAGTTTGAACACATTCCAGCTGCTTTCAATTTGTTAAAAGCTGATTTAACCTCATTTCTAAACTATGATATTATTGCATCCATTTATTGATGTTTTTTAGCCTATTTTCATTCCTCTTTCTTTGTACATAGTTGCTCAGTTCAGTTAATTTCACTAATTTAAGCAAGTTTTTAACTGGAAGATGTTTGACTTGGACGATTTCTGTTAATAAATTCTTTTTCTTTTGAAAACAACATTTTTGGGACTTTTTGTGTTTTCTGTTGGTTTGAGCTCGACTCACTTTGATTTCCTGTCTTAACACTGTTTATATTGAATATAAATTTATGACCAAACATCATCACTAGACAACCGTTTTCTAAGCCATTTTATTGTTGTTGTTGTATGATTGGGGAAGGTTGAAGTACGTAGCAACCCTCCGGCCTTGTCTGTCATTTTTTGCCTTCTTTAGCAGATTAGGTTTCCGCTAATCTTACTATGAACTAGCATCTATGCTAAAGAAAAGTATCCCCTTAGCGTGATGCTAACCCAACAAGATCCTTCCAAGTGATGTAAATGAGATGTTTACTACAGGAAAGAACAACTAACATTTTGACCATTTATAATTTTTCACCTAAACAATTATGAAATTATGAAAACATTTCCAAATAGAGCCAATAAGCTCACATCAGTCATCAGAGATGTTGGTAATCAAAGGTACTTGGATGAATTAAAGACGGAGGCCAAACAGCTGGATTATTTTAAATAGTCGAAAAAATAGTGTCAAATTAAAACAATTTTTTTTTTTTTTACATTTTCAAAGAGTTTGATAGCAGATTTAAGAGACCAGATTTTAGAAGCGCAGCTCCATCCTCCAGGCTCTGACGGGTCTGAACAGACGCCTTCAGGCGCACCGCTGCACGCGTTCGGTCAAGAGACCACAGACGGCAGCAGAGACAGGGAGCTGCTTTTCTGACAAACCATCCATCTCTGCTCCTTCTTTAGGCTGAAGCTGCTGCTTACATTTTTTTTTTCCAACAGCTTGTTGGTTTTTTTAAAGAGCCCATTTTTGGCTAAAAAAATACTGGTTCCCTAAAAATTAGGATAAAATGAAACACAGTAAATACAATGCTCCTAAAAATGTAGGTATAGAACAGTTTCATGCTTGTAGCAAAGCCTCCCTGATAAAGAAAGTAGATGTTTACTCATCTATTAAAGAATGTTGCTTTTCTTATTTATTTTTTAATGGAAACCGTTTAGAAATCACAGCTAGAATTAAGGTATAAACAGCTCGTTTCCAAAAGGGCGAGTGAAGCTTTCATTTGTATGTGCGAATGCTCTGGGATCCCCTTCAAATGCATCAGAAATGACAATAAGAATAAATAAATAACAAGTCAACCTGCAGAACGTGGAGAAACAGTAACGTTGGGCTCCACAGTAAAACAGCGTTCTTCACAAACTCCAACATTTAATGAATACCATGGAAAACATGAGGAAGTTTTAGTTTCCTTGTGAATGACTGAATGGAAAACTGTGGAGGTGCTTCTCTACAAAGCAACAACTCATCCCAAAAAATAAAAAAATCAAGAAAGTAAAAGATAAAATGAAGGAGTCCTTATCTGGTAATAAACATGAGCCCTGAGTCAGTCCACGGACTCCTTCAACACTGGATAGAAAACCCACCAGTGATAATAACACAGCAAAGAAAACATTCCCTCCTGCTCCGTCATCAACTTCATCTCTGCAGAAACAGCAGCTGGTCACGTTTCTGAAAGTAAATGTTTTTTCCCTGATTGGGGCAGAAAAGTTAAATTCTCATATTCTAATGAAAAAGTAAGAAAAATCTACTTAATATCTTTTATAACTTTCAGGCCAGAAAGACTCATTTGATTCTCAGATCTTATTTAGCTGCTTAAGAGAAAATCTACCTTAGAGTTTTTTATTTATTTGAGCATTTTTTTTGCAGGGTTTCAGTGAGTTTTTTTCCACACTACATTGTAAGGCGGCGCAGGCAGCATCATGATGCAGGGAGGATTTTCATTACCTTGGATGGGAAAGTTAGTCCAGGTTCATCAGATGAAATGAATCCTGGAGGAAAACCTGCTGAAGCTGCTGAAGCTTCAGCAGGTTCACCTCTGGTAGGACGAGGATTCAAACATGCAGCCAGAGCCAGAAAGATAACCAGGCTGGAATCAAGACATTAATCCAAAGGAGATCAATGTGACACGAGCTTCAGCTATCCTTCGAAAAATGGAAAAAACATGTCAGGTTCCAAACATGGCTGCTGCTGTTAATGCTGCACGAAGCACGACTGAGCGAGCCACAGAAAATACTAAAGTAAATAAAGTCTTCTTCCATTTCATTAATACTTTCTTCTGTTCTTTTACTAATTGACACAAATTACTGCTCCTGATTTGAATTTACATATCAACTCATATTCATGACTAAATAACCTTGAATTAGCCTTTAAATTCGTAAATATGTAATTTAAAGACTGCTGCTCAAACATGTGAGAAATGATCTCCATAGTAACCATTCATACAGAGTTCAAGGCCATGAGACAAGCAGGTAATCTGTATAAAAAGTAGGTTGCCTTTATTAGAAGCTGGGAAACCAAAACATTATCAACATTGTTGTTAATACTTTTCCTTCAGACCGTTGCTACTGCCAGCATCATTCAACATCATCGCTTCGCACTTTTTCCACAACATGCAAAAGAGTTCAGTGTTCCTTTTCTCCACAAGACTGACAGAAGCCTCACTGCCTGGTCTCTGTAGGAAATCACAGGTTGGCTTACATTAACATCGCCGGAACAAGTCAACGTAGTTTCAACAGAAAACAATAAAAGAAAAACAGATCAAAGAGTGGATGAGAGGAACAAAAGCACAGCCTCCTGCCGTGTGCCTGCGGTGTCGCCAACAATCTACAGCTCTCCCAGCATCAGGTGGGAACAAACCTGCTCCTGCTTTTAAAAGCAACTGGACTGTAAGGATTCGAGGCCTAAAGCTGCCGTCTTAGACGAGTGGAAAAACAATCCAATGTGCTTCTGAACAGATCCAAGACGTTTCAGCTGCAGCCTCAGGACCACTGAAACCAAATCGGTCCTGAGGCTGCATTAGCAAGTTCGTTCTTTCAGATTATTATTAGTTTTTGTTTTGACATCAAACAATGTGTATCGCAAGAAATAAAAAACAAGTTAATCTCACAAGTGCTGCACCTGATCTATGAATCACGAGTACTGAGATCGTCTATGGCTTTGGATGGTTGCCGATCGGACGAATCGCTGACTTGTTTCAAGCCGAGCTTTCTGCTTGTAGCGAAGGCTTCAAATGTGAGGACTTGTTACATTCTCAGGCCTTCGGGAGGATTTCAGAGCAACTACGAACGCAACTGAATGAAAATTAAGGCATTGACAGACAAATGAACACAAACACCGAGCTGCCCGGTTTTTAGTCTACTTGGAGCTTCAAAAGATCAGAATTATTCACATGGGAAATACAAACGGCGGTGGGGGGGGCAACTGAAGATTACAAACAAACCAACTGGATACCAACAGTAAGCACTAAACTAGTGGGAGAGGAGAGAGCGCAGTAAGGATGGCTGCTCCAACCGTCACACAGAACAGATTCGATAGGATCAACAGGTTCTTTAAAATCAAGATACATTTTATTTCTTTTTCTTAAAAAACAAACATTACAAAAAAATCTGAATAGAGAATTAGAACAATGAACCAACAAGGAGAGAGAGAAAACAAACTTTCTTGTTTTTAACTCAAAACAAAAACCCCTCTTGTTGCATTTCTGAAAACAAAAACAGGAAGTGGAGGTGCCTGGCACAAGGGATAGGATGTCTGGATGCAGCGGCCTGCAGGGGGCACTGTTTGGGAGAGCAGGGAAAAACAAAAAGAAACAGCTAACAGGAAAGGAAGGAAAAATACAGTCAGATGGGTTGAAAGACCAAAGGAGAAAAATCTCAAGCAAGCTGCGTGGAAAGCTGCGGAGAACGAGGTGATGCCTTCACTGACCGACGGGTCGAAAACCGCAGAAAACAACATGCATCGGATACCAGGAGGCAGCTTTAAATACAAGTGTTTAAAAGTCACAACACTCAGCGAGTCTAAAAGCCCCGAACAGATCCGCCCCGCACGTAGCGATGAAGTACGGCGCTCTGCCTGCCGATACCGAACGCCGTCTGCATGGTTTGGATCCAAGAACGGCGGGAATCATCCGCAGGAGGACGCTCTCTAATGCTGAGCATCCCAGCAAACCGTTCCACACAGAGAGCGGAGACAGGACGCCGAAATGCCGATTTAAAAAGGACCACAAGGTACCAGCACAAAGCACCACTTCCCCAAACCGTTGAGCCAGGCAGCTTGGAGGGGAGAGACCGAAAAAAAAAAAAAAAAAAAAATGCAGAGCAACAAAAGAAAACCAACATTTCATAAGAGACAAGAGGATGTAGAGGATGGGCTTCAAACTGGTACCATCTTCTAGTCTTCTCCAGACGGCGCCTCCTCTTCTGAGCCGTTCTCTTCCTCATCATCTTCCTCCTCCTCCTCCTCTCCTCCGGCAGACTCCTTCGTTGTCTTGGGGGCGGGGGAAGTCTCCTCCTTCTTCTCGGCTGCCTCCTCCTCTTCCTCCTCCAGAGGACTCTCTGGCTCTTCCTCATCCTCCTCCTCCTCTTTGGGCGAGCTCTTCTCCACGGTCTTGGAGCTCGGGCGTCCCTTCCCCTTTCCTTTCATGGGGCTCGGGGTGACTGCAGGGAAGAGGAGAATCACAGCTCCAGAACCAACCCACCAACCGTTACAGAGCAGAACCAATCATGTAAACAACAACGATGAGTTCTACTTATCAATAATGACTAGTTAGAAACAGGTTAATAGAACACATGGATAAGAAATGAAGGAATATTTGGAGCAGAAAGCCGAGGATGAGTTACTCCTCACTACCTGTGGCCTTTAGTCGGGGTTTGGGGCTCTTCTTCTCCTTCTTGTCTGGCCGCCCCCGTCGAATGACCTTCTTTCCTTTCTTCTTGGAGCGGCCGTAGTCGCTGTCATCATCATCCTCCACCATGAAGTCTTCATCGCTGCCAGACTCGTCAGCTGTGGGTTGGAACGGAGCACAGAGAGATTTTACACCAAAATACGAAGAATCCAAAGTTTCACATTTTATTAAATCTTCCACGTGACCTGAGAAGTGCTGCTTAACATGTTCTAAGGAGACCGGATTCTACCTGCAACCGGTGGCTGATGTGGGCACATCTCACCTGTCAGCTGATCTGAGATCTTAATCAGAAAACAACCTCAGACCTCCGAGTTGCAAACGTGGATTTTACTTGTAAGAAGTCTCAGCCTTTCTAGTGGGCAGACAGACCGACACCGAAGCTGCAGCGGCTTTAGGGCGCCTCATGAAATGAGCAGAACCCGATACAGCAGAACCAGTGTGAAGACAACAGTACTATATATATATATATAGTACTGGACAAACAGCCCCATAAAACAGCTGTGTGGTATAAACGGAGCCAACGTGATGCTTCATCCGTTATATTCCTTCCAGCTGCTTTAGTTCTACTTACGATCCATGTAGGGCTCCTCCTGGTCTTCGTGCTCCTCATCCTCGCTGCCTCCATCTCCCAACAGCATCTCTCTCTGTTTTGACACGGCCTTGGAAGCAGCCTGCCTCACTGTGCGCTTTCGACTTACTTCCTTGTCGTCGTCGCTGTCATCTGTGCGGATACAGGACTGTTAGGCTGCAGTTTATTCCTACTAAGCAAGAGACAAACCTCTCCTCCATGCTAACCGGGACCAGGCCGCTGTCCCCCCCCCTCATGACGCCATTTTAAACCTCAGAAGGCCTCTGTGGTCTGCGTATATTCAGGCAGTTTGTATGTTTGAAACCAAAAATGAAAAAAAAAAAAACAAAACAAAGAAAATTCATTTTTTGTTCATTGAGCCCAAACGAGAAAATGGACAAACTTATATCTGATTTTTTTTTTTCACTAAAGCTAGAAAAACACAAAACAAGCGTGTTTTCAATTTTGATGATCATATTCCTCTCTGCCCTGCATAAACCGTGTGTTGTGATAAAGGGAATCAAACTTCTGTGAAATCTAACTGTTCAATTAGGAAACAGCACTGATTGGATCAGTTTCACATTCTGCTGTGCAAACAGAACAGACAACAGCTGGAAATTATTGGCAAATAATAAGACGCACTCATAAAGGCGTGGACCACAGACCACTTCTAATACCGATGCTTTCTAGCTGATGCTTTGGTCACTTTTGAATGCTGGTGGTACTGTCACACTCGTGCACCAACCCACACAAGTGGCTCAGGTAGTGCAGCTCATCCAGGATGTAACATGAGGTTTGCTGTTTCTGTCAGCGCAGTGTCCAGAGGCTGGAAGCACTACCAGGAGACAGAGCAGCACAGGCATGGAGGAGATCATAGGAGGACAGGAACCCAGTAGCAGCACCTCTACCTCCATCTGTGTGCAAAGAGGAACAGGAGGAGCACAGCAAAGGACATCCAGCAGGCCACAAATGTGCCTGTGTCTGCATGAACCGTTAGAAACTGGCTCCACAAGGACGGTATGAGGGCCCGACATCCACTGATGGGGGTTTGCTCACAGCATAAAACCATGTAGCTCTCTTAGCATTTGCCAGAGCGCCCTGTGCTCTTCAAAGATAAAAGAAGCTTCACTCTGAGCAAACGCGACAGTCTGGAGACACCATGGAGAGTGATCTGCTACCTGCAACATCCTTTAGCATGACTGGTTTGGGAATTCTTTGGAGGGAGTCACATCCCCCCCATCTGCTCGCCAGAGATAGCATCGCTGCCACTAGGTACCGAGATGAGATCCCCAGACCCCTTGTGAGTCCATATGCTGGTACGTTGGGCCCTGGGTTCCTCCTAATGCAGAACAATGCTGGACCTCATGTAGCTGGAGTGCGTCAGAGTTCTTGCTAGATGAAGGCATTGAAGCTATGGACCGGCCCACCCGTCCCCAGACCTGAATCTGATTGAGCACATCTGGAACATCACCTGCTGATCCATCCACCACAGATGGTCCAGCAGCTGGTGGATCCTTTAGTCCAGGTTTGGTCTTCTGGTATAAATATTATCCTATTTATTATTTCTACAGAATAAAATAAAGCTCTACATCGTCTGACTGTAGAAGAACCCCCCAGGTTTCCGTGCCCCCCTGACGTTGTTTACATGCAAGAAATGTTTCGTTTAGTGGAAAACAGTAAAGAAAAAAAAAAAAATCGGAAAATGATATCAGGGTTTGTTATCTGAAGAGTCAAATGTGTTTTTGTTGCATCCCTCTGGAAGTACCTGCAGCCCGTTTTCTCTTTGGGCCCCTCTTGCTGGTCTTCTCCACCTTGGCTTTCTTTGCCTTTTTCCCTCTCTCTTCCTCATAGTCACTCCCTCCGTCCTCATCCTCCTCTTCACCAAAGTCATTGTCTTCCTCCTCGCTGCCAAAGTCATCTGCATCACGATATAGGAAGTCAGAGAGAGGACCCTCCGACTGAACCGTGTGGCAATCAAACCGTCAAACACCAGCTTACCTGCTGAATCGTTTTTAGATTTGGACAGCTTTTCATCAGAATCCTCACTGGGAAAAAAAAGCAAGAAAAGAACTGAATACCACAAGGACAGCTAGCCTGGTTTTCTTTAGATTAAAACTAAAACAGATGCAGTGATCTCTGCATCTTTTACTGAGCTTTGCAGCCACACCGATAGTATTAAAATACTGAAGAATATGGTGTAAAAAGGATAACGGCTACAAGCATGATCAGAAACCCTCACCTGTCATCCTGTGAGTTCTTTGAGCGCTTGTGCTTTGGCTCACGAGGGGGTGGGCGCACCTTTTTAGGCTTGTCCTCACCATACTCCTCATCTGCAGACAGAGGAAACAAAGCAGAAGATCTCAGCTCTGGTTCTCATGAAAAAGACGTTAATAAACCCAAGTCATTTACCCTCACACTAAAAGACACGCAGCTTTTCTTAAGCTGTTTACAAACGATCATTAGTGCTGCAGCTGCTTCCTTAGCTCTCATAAACCAAACTATCTTCTGTCTTTTTAATTTATCCATTAAATTAAGATGTAGATAACCCAGTCTACATGTGTTAAAATAGACAAGTATGGCGTGACACCAAAATAAGACCATGCCTACAGTTTCTGTTTAGCAGTGATGGTCTTTTATTTGGACATGTTACAAGGAAAGCTACATTGGCCAAACATCGGCCACTAGGATTGATGAGTAATCAGATTAGCAGGACCTGGTTGGGTCCAACAGAAGTAGGAAGTAGCTGTCTAACTTCAAGTGAATACAAAGATGAATGGAGTTGAATAAAACATAAATCTGGATTATAAACGGACTTTGAATGTGTGCAGGCAGATAATTCATTCATCTCCCACCACAATTATTCAGCCCACCTAAAGCTGACCACTGTATTACCCCAGAACTCAAATATAAACAAGCACTCTACTGCTACTACAAAGCAATGAAAGCAGCCTTCAACAAATCGCCATTTCTATTCTGCATGAGAAAATGATTTACTTTGAAAGTCCAAATTAATAAAGCTTTCAGTTGAAGAGCCTCAATAGTAAATGAATCATTTCATCATCATTGATACTTTATCCATCATGTGGTTTGTGTTAAAGAAAGACCTGAGGACAATAAAAGCCTCCATGGAGGCTGAAACTCATCCAGCGTTGCTCACCTGCATCGTCGGACTCGTTGAATTGTGAGTAGTTCACCACTTTCCTGTTTCTGTGGACATAAATACAAACATTTGATCAGGTCAGACTTCACCTGACACTGAACGAGAAGAAGGACAATATTTCAACATCAGTATATACCGCAATATGGTTTAAATCAGTATTGGTGATATGAGTTTTATACACACTTTCTACATCAGAGTCTATAAACAGCATTGGTCCCTGACTGTAGTTTTGTTTTTTTCCTATATCAACATCTAAATTAGATTGTATCGACTGAAATTAAGAAATACATTGTGATAAAAATCATCCAGCCTTAATCTGACGCCTCGTTTCCAACAGAAACGTACGTATTCAGGTCACTTCAATTTGCCTTCATTCATTTTTCATTACAACGGATCATTATCACAAGAGCAAGGCGGCCCTACCGCCCAATGTCTTAGTGAGCAGATGAACAATAACCTGCTCGGTTTACAGCTGTTGTCAGACCACGAGTAAAAAGTAAACAACAGAAGCGCCGCTGGATGAAGCAACCGGGACATGTACAGGAGAGAGAATCGCATGGAAAGATACGAGCTACAGCACATTCAATGGTATGCTAACACTACCGACTGCTAGCTCATAATAGGCCAAGAGTAAAAGGATTTAATGACTGGAGATATTAGTTTGAAAAATAAGCTGTGAATAGTGAAAGTCCCCAACCAATGAGCGACCAACAGTCCCCAACCAATGAGGACCAACAGTCCCCAACCAATGAGGACCAACAGTCCCCAACCAATGAATGACGAACAGTCCCCCACCAATGAGGACCAACAGTCCCCAACCAATGAGGGACCAACAGTCCCCCACCAATGAGGACCAACAGTCCCCAACCAATGAGGACCAACAGTCCCCAACCAATGAGGGACCAACAGTCCCCAACCAATGAGGGACCAACAGTCCCCAACCAATGAGCGGCCAACAGTCCCCAACCAATGAATGACCAACAGTCCCCAACCAATGAATGACCAACAGTCCCCAAC
>JAUZNJ010039433.1:0-10736 GCA_034780135.1 Jordanella pulchra | reverse complement strand
CTGTGGCTCCATCCTGGAGAGAAATATCAGTTGAGCTGCTGCCATCAACACCTTGGTTTATAGTTATTGGAGCTTGGCCTGTTTTTCAGTGTTTAGTCCTGTTCTCTTCTAGTCATAGCTATGGGTTCAGTTTTTACTGGGACTAACTGGTTCTGCTCTCTTTCATCCTCTGACATGAAAATTAGCTCAAAGTTCGTCTGACTAACTTTCCCAGACTGAGACGCCTGTGGAGCTAGTTTACCATTAGCTTTTTTCCATAGAAAGTATTTATAGATCAGAGCTTCTATGTTGCTTTTCTATCTCTGTTTCTGTCTCCTTGAACCCCATTCAGCTTCGCAGAAGGCCGCTCAGCCTGATTCTGGTTCTGCTGGGCAGGGTTAGAGCCGCATGCTGATTCAGGAGGAGAGAATCCTGTAAAGTCAGTGACTGGATGAAATCAGTTGGTTTTCCTTAGATACGAACTTTGAACCTTTAACTTGACTGAATGATCTGATTGATCTGGATCTATAGACTGACCTGAGATGACAGGAGTTTTTATTTGTTGCTATATAAATAAACTGAATTAAATTAAACTGAATAGATCAGACGTCCACTGCAGTCGTTTATCGTCAGTGTTATCTGTTTTTCTTTTTGCTGTAGTTACCAGCGACCTGGAGATCAGGGCTCTAATACTGATCATAAACAGAATAAATGCAGCCTCATATTTTCCAACTTAGTCCAAATAGTGTAAAGCTGCAAAGGTGTTTTCCTGCACATGGTGGAGCATTATAGTGTTCAGTTGATCTATAGAAAGACTTTCTTTTGTTCTCTCTGCTCCCCAAATCCATTAAATTGATGCAGCAGAGCATCAGTGCTGCTCAGCTCCAGAGTCCCATGAAGCTGAACGTATGGAGTATAAAATGTAGGAGAAAGATCACCTCAGGTTATGCTTCGGAAAAAAAACTCCAAACCAAAGACCTTTACACAACATATCGATTCTAATTACTTTATTTCTATAGCTCCAATCAACATCATCTCATCTCAGGTCTCTTTATAGACCCAGATCAACCAGAAGCTTTAGTTCAGTTTTATTTATTTATGTTTAATTTGGGGGGGAGGGGGGTCCTCTTACCTCTTGGGGGCATCCAGGACTTCAGACAGCTCCTCTCGTTCCATGTGGAACACGCTGGAGAACGAGTTCTGGAAGAGGAAAGGAACACCTTGATTTAAAGAAAAAAACAACATCCTTGATCACAGAAACGTATCAGGAGGCTGCCTGGAGTCAGGTGCCTTGCTCAGGGGCACATCACCAGGATTCCTCAACAACATGATTTTCATCTTTAGCAATCTCAGCACTAAGCTGTGAAAACCGAGCTCCAGATCTAAAAGATGATCATTTTAAACGGACAAAAAAACCCGTCTTGGTTCGGCTCCTCTGTGCCGAGGTCCAAACCAGAAAAGGAGGCAGCAGAGTTTTGACATTTATTGGGAGGTTTACAGAAGGATTGTGGAGACCTGGAACAGACACTGGAAAACTGGAAGTCATCCCGGTTCTATTAGGAGCTCTGCATGAAGCTGTGCTTGATGAGGGAGGACAGCAGCTTCAATCAGATGCTGCTCTGCTGTTCCAAGAAAACTACTGTTCATGTTCTGGGAACCGGACCTTCTCCAGTTTCTCTGAAAAAGTTCTAGGATGAGGGGTTTTAGGAAGGTAGGTTCTAGGACGAAGCTTTCAAGGACAACAGATGCAAGAAAAAAAGAATAGTAAGACAAAGAGGTCTAGGATGGAAGGTTCGAGGACGCAGGGTTCTAGCACAATAGAGTCCATGAACGTTGGTTCGAGGACGCGGGGTTCTATGATAAACAGTTCTTGGATGAAGAGTTCTAGGAAAGTGGGTTCTAGGATCAAGAGTTCAAGACCAGAGGTTCTAGGATAGAAAGAGAACTAGAACAAGATCTAGGAGGTAAGCCAGGAGAGTCAAAGATAGGAGGTTACATCCCCATTCTCTGGAACTCACTACTTTCCTAACTAAATATCCACTCACTCCCCCATTTTAAATGTCAACTCAAAACAAATCTGTTTAAGACTTTCCTTTCATTCCAAGGCCGATCAACACTGCCCTTTATTCTGTCTATTTCATGGATTTTATTGTTGTGTCTTTTAATTGCATTCTGGGAAACATTGTGTGGTGTCCTTGAGTGCCGAGAAAGGCGCCTTCGAATAAAATTATTATTATTATTATATTATCATTAGACCTAGAACGAACGGTCTTAGAGCAAAGGGTTCTAGAACAAGAAGATCTAGAACAAACACTGCAGACACAGACACTGCAAAAAAAAAAAAAAGGAAGAAGGGTTTTAAGACAAACAATCTAGCATTAACGGTTATCGGACAAAGGATTCTAGAAGAGATGGTTTTAAGATGAAGGGTTCTAGGACGGAGAATAAACTATTCCAGGAGAAAGAGGTCAAGGAAAAAGAATTATAGGATGGTAGGTATTAGGAATATGGTTTCTAGGACAAAAGGGTCTAGGACAGAGGGGACTAGGATAGACATGTTCTAGGACACGGACAGGGAGCTCTAGTACCGTGGGTTATAGAACAAAGGAAAAAAGTGCTAGGAAAAAGTTCTAGGACAGTGGGTTATAGGATGAACTGTTCTAGACATAGGGTTCTAAGAAGAATGGTTCTAGGATGGTTGGGTCTAAGAGGAGGGGGTCTCGGACGGTAGGTGCTAAAGAAAAAGGGTTCTAGATCATGGTTTTTACCAGAGTGGGTTCTAGAACCAGATCCAGAACGCTGCTGCCTGCGTTCTTACTAGAACCAAGAAAGTGGAGATCTTCATGTACCAGTGAACCAGATGAGGACAGAACCGTGAATCTGTTATGGGGTAATCTTTAGAGGAAAGCCTCATTTTTATGTGGTCGGTCTAGGAGAAGGTCTGATAAGGAAGACAGCAGAAAAGCTATAGCTAGTCTATTTGCAGTTGCTTCTACTAAAGGAGGAACAAACATTTCCAGTGGTGAGGCAGATGTCAGGGCTGATTAGACAGAAGACACATTAACATCCGCAGGCACCAATATGCTCCAAATGAAAGCATTCTGAGGTACAGTGAAGGAAAACTGGAGCTGCTGTTAGAGTGAACCTACAGCTAAATGAAGATGGCCACTAGACCTCAATGTGTCTCTTCCCTTAGAAAGACGTGCTTATCATAAACTCAGCTTCATACATTGAGAGTATGTAGCAGACAGATGTGTTTCCAAACTGCTTCAGTAAAATAGCAGGAGCTAAAGTGAGCAAACGCTGCCCTGATCTACTGCTGGTGCTTTTAGTCTTACTGCACGTCCAGGAGACATAAACTCCTTTCCTGGAGAAAAAAGTCCCATTAGAGTCCACATGCCTGTGGCTCCAGCTGACAAACTACAGACATGAAATACTGACACCTGTACAGAGGGCTTTGTGGAAGATAAGACCGGAGTTATCTTTAACCCTTTAAAGCCCGAACCATGAAATAATTCACAGAAAATTCAGATTTTTTAATATTAGGGTTGTCATTGAATTGTATGAAAAAATATGGGTTAGGGCAATCAATGGTATCAATTCCTTCATCCACCAGGAACTGCCTTCATACTCTCACCACATGAGGCCCGGGTATTGTCGTGCACCAGGAGGAACCCAGGACCCACTGCACCAGCAGAGGGTCTGACAATGGGTGGAGGGATTTATTCCTGATACCTAATGGTAGGCAGGGAGCCGTTGTCTAGCCTGTATAGGTCTGTGCGTCCCATGATGATAACGGTACAGTCAGTGTTGCCAACTTCACCAAATTTAGCGAGTTTTCATATCCCCCTAGCGACAGATTTTCAAAAAAGCGACTAGCGACAAATCTAGCGTCTTTTTGAGGGGCTATTGGAGACTTTTGGAGACTGACGTGTATCACCAGCGTGTGCTGCTGCGAGCCCCTCCCTGTCCCACAGTGCTCAAAGGAGGCCCAGACCTCACAGCCGTTGTCAGAACAGGAGACCAGACCTGCACCCCCCCATCCAGACTGCTAATGAATTGTGCCACATTATGTCACTGGTCTACTTAAAATATTTTCTTTATTATGCAATTTAAACCGTAGACTATTTCTTTCTATTCCTAGTTGGAGGGATGACGAACATGTGAACCCTTAGATATTCAAAGCCTCAACATCAGCAGTGTATGAATAAATGCCAGTGTATGACGATCATAACTCACATTATGACAGAAAAGTGGATGTTTATATTTAGCTGGCAGCTCGGCGTGTCTAAATATAACCATCCATCATGTGCAGTAATGAAAGTCATCATGGAGGTGATCTGTTGGGTCCCTCAGAGCTCCAGCTTTGTTTCCATAAACTGAGATGAACTGATGTTATTAAATCCGACTCTAAGCTTCAGTGCAGAGGATTACAGTTACAATACTGGAATAAAGAAGACGTTCAAACAGTTTGAACAATCAAAGAATGTGGTACTTTAGTAATCAGCAGCCTGGGTCGGTTAGCTGTAGTAAAACAGCTCTGACTTTCTGACCCAAAGAACCAGACACAAACAACAGAACTAGTCTCTCCGGCTGGAGGAGAACCTCCAGTCCGGTCTCAGGTCTCCTGCAGCCTCTAACTGGTTTCCTTCCAGGATGGTTCTAGTTTAGCTCTTTCCAGCTTCCCTGTCCTGCCAAAGTAAAGCCCCCCCAGCATAATGCTGCCTCCACTATCAGCTGAGAAACAATGTTCATTTGGACCATCTCTGAGAAGAGCACCTTCTTCTTCCTCTGTCTATAGTCTCGGCCTCCAACAGAGCGGCCAGCAAACTCCAAACAAGCTCCTGCCATGAAGGCTAGATGTTTGGGGTCCACCTGAGCTTTGGATCTCTGCAGCTCCTCCAGAGTTACCGCGGTCCTGTTCATCTCTGGTCAACGCTCTCTTGTTGAACCTGACATTTTAGGTGGACATTAACCAGGACTAATCAGGGCCAACCAGGACCAACCAGGACGAAACCAGGGCCAACAAGTGCCAAACAGGGCCAACCAGGACCAACCAGGGCCAACCAGGACCAACCAGGGCCACCCAGGGCCAACCAGGACCAACCAGCACCCACCAGGGCCAATCAGGGCCAACCAGGACCAACCAGGACCAACAAGGACCAACCAGTGCCAAACAGGACCGAGGGCTAACCAGGGCCAACCAGGGCCAACCAGTACCAACCAGGACCAACCAGGACTTACCAGTGCCAACCAGGACCAACCAGGACCAACCAGGGCCAACCAGGGCCAACCAGGGCCAACCAGGACCAACCAGGACCAACCAGTGCCAAAAAGGACCAAGGGCCAACCAGGGCCAACCAGGACCAGCAAGGACCAACCAGGGCCAACCAGGACCAGCAAGGACCAACAAGGACCAACCAGGGCCAACCAGGGCCACCCAGGGCCACCCAGGACCAACCGGACCAACCAGGACCAACCAGGGCCAACCAGGGCCACCCAGGACCAACCGGGCCAACCAGGACCAACAAGGACCAACCAGGGCCAACCAAGCCCAGCAAGGACCAACAAGGACCAACCGGGCCAACAAGGACCAACCAGGGCCAACGAGGACCAACCGGGCCAACAAGGACCAACCAGGGCCAACCAGGACCAGCAAGGACCAACCAGGACCAACCAGGGCCAACCAGGACCAACCAGTGCCAAACAGGACCAAGGGCCAACCAGGGCCAACCAGGACCAGCAAGGACCAACCAGGGCCAACCAGGACCACCCAGGGCCAATCAGGACCAACCAGGACCAACCAGGACCAACAAGGACCAACCAGTGCCAAACAGGACCGAGGGCTAACCAGGGCCAACCAGGACCAACAAGGACCAACCAGGACCAACCAGTGCCAACCAGGACCAACCAGGATCAACCAGGGCCAACCAGGGCCAACCAGGACCAACCAGGACCAACAAGGACCAACCAGTGCCAAACAGGAACAAGGGCCAACCAGGACCAGCCAGGACCAACCAGCGCCAACCCGGACATGCAAGGACCAACAAGGACCAACCAGGACCAACCAGGGCCAACCAGGACCAACCAGGGCCACCCAGGGCCACCGTGGACCAACCGGGCCAAACAGGACCAACCAGGGCCAACCAGGACCAACCAGTGCCAAACAGGACCAAGGGCCAACCAGGGCCAACCAGGACCAACAAGGACCAACCAGGGCCAACCAAGACCAGCAAGGACCAACAAGGACCAACCAGGGCCAACCAAGACCAGCAAGGACCAACAAGGACCAACCAGGGCCACCCAGGGCCAACCAGGACCAACCGGGCCAACAAGGACCAACCAGGGCCAACCAGGACCAGCAAGGACCAACCAGGACCAACCAGGGCCAACCAGGACCAACCAGTGCCAAACAGGACCAAGGGCCAACCAGGGCCAACCAGGACCAGCAAGGACCAACCAGGGCCAACCAGGGCCAACCAGGGCCAACCAGGACCAAACAGGACCAAGGGCCAACCAGGGCCAACCAGGGCCAACCGGGACCAACCGGGGCCAACCAGGACCAACCAAGCCAACAAGGGCCAACCAGGACCAATCAGGGCCACCAGGACCAACAAGGACCAACAAGGACCAACCAGGGCCAACCAGGACCAGCAAGGACCAACCAGGGCCAACCAGGACCAACCAGGGCCAACCAGGGCCACCCAGGGCCAACAAGGGCCAACCAGAGCCAACCAGGGCCAACCAGGACCAACCAGGACCAACCAAGGCCAACCAGGACCAACAAGCATTAACCAGGACCAACCAGCATTAACCCAGAACCCGTTTTGTGTTGTCTAAGTTGTTGTGTGTTTGGAAGCTGTGTAATTCTGACCTGATGTCCACATTCTTGGACTCCATGTTCTGAAGAACATCTCCCAGGCTCAGTCCATCATCTACCTGCAGTGGAGGTGCCACAGGCATCTATGAATAGCTAGCCGCTAAGCTAGCCATACCATCATCACACTGGATCAACCACTCCAAGTGCCACAGGACAGGATAAGAACTAGACCCCCCGGGAGTCCATGGGACCCCCTGGGACCTACCGGGCGTCCCTGAGTGTCACTCAGCTGCTACCTACAGCAGGATGAGTGGCTACCTGCAGCAGAATATGGACCCATCATAGATGTTGGTTTGATGGTTAGTGTGTGCTGACCGTGGAGTCGTCCCCCGCGATGAAGACGGTGCAGGCCTCGGCCTGCATGAAGGACAAGATGGTTCCAGCGATCTTCCTTAGTAAAACCTCCAGACTCTGCTGCTCCTCAAAGATCAGGCTGGCCAGGTCCAGCAGCACCTGCACTTCCAAACGCATCCATCAACCACACCTGAGCTCCACCTGCACACCTGGGCACCAACGTCACTCACCTGATTACGTCTGATTTCCAGCTGCGAAGTCTCATACAGCTGAGCGTTGTGCAGAACGATGCCTGAAAAGGCCAGATAGACGGAAAAGTCCTGTTGGGAAGTAAAACAATCAGCCAAAGCAGCAATAAAGCATTAGTAAGACGCTAAGCTGCTGGTAATTTAGCATTATTATCGCATTAATAAGGCAGTAATTATGTACTATTAAAATAAAGCAGTTATAAGGCATCAATGAGGCGGTTTATCTGTTTATCTGAGTAAAGATTATTCACTGGGAAACATTCTGTTAAACACATCTGACACATCAATGCTGTCAGGAAGCAGGAGGTCCAGTGTGAAGGTTGGGGGCCCTGGTGGGACAAACCAGCCACTCTTCTTCTGCACCCGCACCAGGCCCCGTTTTTTTAACTGTCTGCTTTGATGCCAAATACAATCTTGATTTAATAAGTCAATCAGGAAAGCATCTCCAGATATCCTGTCAGTGACACAGAGCTGCCCCGGATCATGGCAGCACTCCTCAGATAAGGCTGAACAGAGCCGCCTGCTTCCTTCAGGGTCACCACAGACCCACCTTCTCATCCTGATCGGTGAAGGCTCCATCCTCTCCACATTTCTTGTTGATGGCCTGAGCGACTCCAACTACCTGCAACAACAAGCCAACAAAGACAGGATGAGTTTTGACTGTTGGATCGAGGAGCTGCTCTGGCATGAGGCCACCGCTCCGGCCTGGACGGCTCCAGAGGTGGATCAGCCAAAGGCAGCTTTGGACAGAGTGCAGAGAAGGGCCCAGCTCACCTCTCCTCTGTGGTTCTTGATGGGGAGACAGAGGATGCTTTGGGTTTTGTAGCCGGTGATCAGGTCCACCTCTGCATTGAATCTTGGGTCCTGTGGAGGCAGAGGTTTCCTGTGTTAGCATGTAGTTCACCGTGCAGCCAGGCTCAGAGAGGGCTTCCTTTCTCCAACCTCTGCTGAGTCCAGGAAGCTTTCTTAGTTCAGATCATTTGACCAACAAGACGATAAGAACATCAGAACCTCAGCGAAAACAAAAACTAACTGTGTTAAACCCGTGGCCACATTAAAGCGACTCGAAGGGATTTTCTTCTTCATTCAGTTGTTGCAGATGTTGATGCTGTAGGCAGGAAGGATCTCCTGTAGAGGTTTGTCTGCAGGGGATCTGGGGAAGCCTCTGACTGAAGACTGTATGTGTTTAACAGTCTAATAAGGACCTTCTATAATGAAGCCAAGCATGTCCCAGTGGACAGCTGGGGTTAGGAGGACCAAGCAGGTGGTGAGATCTTTGTTTTTCTGCGTTGTGGACTCTGGTTGTCTCCTTGGGCCTGTTTCTGTGTGAGCCGATGATCCAGCAGAGCAAACCTCTCCGCCTGCTTCCCTGGAAGTTTCTACCCTCAAACCTCACTGGACTGGGACCTCAGTTCAATGTCTGCAGAGTGAACAATGGTTCAGGAGGTGTAAATACTTTGTAAACTTGTTCCTGTCCCGCTTTAAACTCACCAAGCTAAACATTAGTGGCGCTGCCCATGGAGGGCACTGTCTATATCTGAGATGTTCTTCAAACATGTTTACAGTCAGTGAGAAAAGTTTGGTTTCATTTCTTCTGTCTGACTGGAGACATTTAGCAGAATGCTAGGCTACTGAATGTAGCTAGGCTAATGCATGTACTTAGGCTAATGTCATGATTTTGGTCACTCCTACTCGTCATTATCTCCACCTGTGATTCTGCCTTTAAAAGCCTATCTCAGGCGTACAGGTGGAGCAGTGGTTAGCGCACACGACCCATGTACAGAGGCCTTATTCCTCGATGCGTGCGACCCGGGTTTGAATCCGGCTTGTGATCCTTTCCCGCATGACTCTCCCCCTCTCTCACTCCCCCCTTCCTGTCAGCCTACTGTCAGAAAAAACAAGCTACTAGTGCCGTAAAAAAAAGCTCAAAAAATAAAAAGATTAAAAAAAAAAGCCTATCTCAAACCAGACACTGGTGGGTGTGCAGGTGGCGCAGTGGTTAGTGCGCACGACCCATGTATGGAGGCTTAGTTCTCGACGCGGGCGACCCAGGTTCGATTCCGGCTTGTGGTCCTTTCCCGCATGTCTCTCCCCCTCTCTTATACCCCCTTTCCTGTCAGCCTACTGTCAGAAAAACGAGCCACTAGTGCCGTAAAAAGCTAAAAAAAACAAAACAAAAAAACAAAACAGACACTGGGCCAGATTGTTGTCTTCCTCGTGGTGTTGCTTTCCAGCATTGTTCTGCCTGCCTGCCTGTTTTTGATCTGGATTGTTGCCGAGTTCCTGAGTAAGTCTGAACCCGTGTCGGATCTGTTTTGGTTCCTGTCTTGTCTCTGACGCTTTTTCTGTCCCTGACCACGAGCTTGGATTACGTTTGAAGTTTTCCCAGTCATCTGACCCCCTGGTTCTGACCCTCACCCGGAAAAAGGTTTTGATTCTGGACTTTGGACTGGACTCTGCTATCCCCCCAGCTCTGTCATTGGAGCACGTTTCGGACTCCCCACAACCTGCTGGTTACCCGGTTCTGCCTTTTGTCTCTGGACTACCCTACCATCCAGAGGTCAGTCACTCTTGAGATATGATAAACATTCTGAATATCTGTGCTGGACGCTGGACCTCATTATCTCCCTGCAGACTAGCCGGTTCCCGTGGCTGACTCCCGCTGCTGATCCAGTCCCATAAACTCTGTTTTTAATCAACTGTTAACTGTTACTTATCCTGTTCTCTGGTTCGAATCCTGGGTCCACAAATAAATTATCCTCACTCTGTTACAGCTACTGCATGTAGCTAGGCTACTGCATGTAGCTAGGCTATTGCATGTAGCTAGGCTATTGCATGTAGCTAGGCTACTGCGTGTAGCTAGGCTACTGCATGTAGCTAGGCTACTGCATGTAGCTAGGCTATTGCATGTAGCTTGGCTATTGCGTGTAGCTAGGCTACTGCGTGTAGCTAGGCTACTGCATGTAGCTAGGCTACTGCATGTAGCTTGGCTATTTTGCATGTAGCTTGGCTATTGCATGTAGCTAGGCTACTGCATGTAGCTAGGCTATTGCATGTAGCTTGGCTATTGCATGTAGCTTGGCTACTGCATGTAGCTAGGCTACTGCATGTAGCTTGGCTATTGCATGTAGCTTGGCTACTGCGTGTAGTTAGGCTACTGCATGTACAGTAGCTAGGCTATTGGATGTAGCTAGGCTATTGGATGTAGCTAGGCTACTGTATATAGCTAGGCTATTGCATGTAGCATAGGATACTGCATGGGGATATCTGTAACGGTATGTTATATTTCTGATATTACCATCTGTTATCTGCTGTTATTTCTACATTAAGGTTCA
>JAUZNJ010039432.1:0-10737 GCA_034780135.1 Jordanella pulchra | reverse complement strand
AGGGCTCCAGCCCAGGAGACTCGAGGCGCACTCTGCTGGAGGAAAGATGGAGCGACAGGCTCCGGATCCCAACACCTTCATCCAGCCACGCTCCAGAACAGCATCACCTCCATGTACTGGGATGAAGGTGATGGAACAAACACATTTTATAAAATAATATAAAATACAAGCCAGAGATAAAATATTTTAATTAAAAAGCATCTGTAGAGTAGCTCTGCTGTTCTCTTTCATTTGTTTTTTCAAATGAACATTTTTATGTTTTCTTTTTCTTAAATGCTATTTTCTAATCTTTTTCAAAAATGTTTTATTTTTCAATGTACTGTTTCCAAATTAAGTTTTATTTTTACTTTTACATTCTGTTTTTTGAGCAGTTTAATTGGTCTGCATGCCGATTACCACCAATGATTTTTATTTGTCAAGGTGTGCGTCAGGAGGGAGTGTTCCAATTAGGGCTGAAGAGAAAAGAATGTGATCTGTCAAACACAACTGGAAAATAATGCAAGTAGTAAAACTCAATCTGAAAAAAATTAAATATGAAAAAAAGATATGTTGAAAAAATAAAAAAATATAATAAAAATAAATACAAATAATAAGAAAATTTACAGTCTATCATTTAGAAAAACAAAACATGAACAAGATTGAAAAAAAGCAAAATTTGAGAAACCAAAGTAACTCTTAGAACATTTTTTGATCACATTTTTCATTTCTGGACTCCATTTTTTATTTCAATTTACAAAATGTATTTTATTTTTATTTTTTCCCTTTACAAAACATGTTTTTTTGCTTGCAACAATAATGGAATAAAATTCCCTCCATAGCCTGGAGCTTTATCGTATGTGTGTTTTAGCCCGTAATCTTTTTTGGCTAATATGCTGTTTAGATTTTAATTATTTCTAACTTTGTGCATCTCAGACATTTAAGCTAGAGCTCAGAAAAGCAGCAAACGGTGGAGCTGAAGTATTCACACTCCTGCTTGAATGCTAGATTTCTGTGATGTATTTATTGGGACCAATCATAAATTACTTTATAATTTCCCACATTTAATATGAGATTTATAGATTTAGCTGTTGATGGACACAACAAAACAGCTACAATAACCTCCATCCATCTTCTATTCCATTGGTTCCCATCTCCTGCAGGGTTGGAGTGATAGGTGGGGCACATCCTGGACAGATCACCAGTCCTTAACAGGGCAACAAAGCTAAGACACACAGACAGGAAGCTGTAGTACCCAGAGAGAACCCACACATGCACGGGGAGAACATGCAACATGTGAGATATCAGCTGGGGCTTGAGTCCAGGTCTTCTTGCTGCAAAGCAGCAGTGCTATAACCTGCATAAATGGTTAAACCCCCTGCTGAAGCAGCGTTCAGTTCTGCTAAAATAAAAAATATGTCATATACCATCACAAAGGCTCCTGGCTTTGGAGCAATAGTTTGTATACTTCTTAGACCAGCTGCAGGAGACCAGGTGAGTCCTGGTTAGAGAAAGGAATGGAAATCAGTAGAGCCAAGGATTTTAAGGATGTGTGAGGACAGATACTGGATGTATTGGACAAAGGATTTAATATGAGGCTTCCAGCGAGGAGCAGGAGAGGAAGAGTGCAGATTATTGGATGCAGTGAAAGAGGGAACACCAAAGGTCAGGGCTTACAGGGTAAAGCAGAGGCAAATGATCCATTTACTGCTTAATCTACTGGGAGGAGTAATCAGAAAGCAAAATTAAAAGCTAATTCATTCCTTGTAATTTGACTGAGCTGCAAAGATCTTAATCATATCTCTTTATTTAGCAATATGCACGCATCTAATACCAGAAATCCTAACTTTACACATTTTCCACTTCATTTCAGGGCATACAGGTATAGTATATGTCCAGGTTGTACCATTACAATTATTAGATCAGCAGCACAAGTTAGCCAGTACCACAAGCCACTGATCCACTCTGGAATACTAAGAGTGTTACACAAAAAATCAATTTCTGGATCTACTTAATAATAGTTAGTTACTTTAAAACAATTGTTGCATTTCCTACTGTACATGAAACAGTTGTGTTAAAGTAAAACTAAAAACACATCAATAGATACAAAGAAAGAATGAATGTTTAATGACAACAGGGATGGGGAAACACACACTGGGGTATATCCAAGTTTGTGTTCTGTGATATAGCAACAAAAGCAGCATATCA
The DNA here is from genome assembly GCA_034780135.1 of Jordanella pulchra. Taxonomy (NCBI): domain Eukaryota; kingdom Metazoa; phylum Chordata; class Actinopteri; order Cyprinodontiformes; family Cyprinodontidae; genus Jordanella; species Jordanella pulchra. The sequence continues at coordinate 8,553 of JAUZNJ010039432.1, read as the reverse complement.
TGGTGAAAATTAAAAAAAAACTAAACCATTTGGTCTCAAAATCTTAAAACTGTGAACTGCATGATCAACTTTCAACCTACTGGAAACAGTGAAACAGGGTGGTGGCTGCATCATGCTGTGGCAAGAAAAGGAGAAAACCTGACGAAAAATGAGAATAAAGAATTTATGAGAAGCTGCAAAAAAACAGATGAAAAGGAGCCATAAAGGAGCCATACATCAAAGCATGTAGAAAATACTTCTAATAGTTGTGGAAGTTTTGATTCCTTTAAACAACAATAGACTATTTTATGATCCTCTATAACTTGCAGTATTGCCAGGGATTAAAACTGGAAAGAAAATGTGAAAAAAGGGTCTGGATATGAATGTTTTTTAATAAAAGAGTTGTAAATAAGATGTATTATTTTAATTTTGTGAGATCTTGTAAGACTGATAAATCAAATAATTTCTGGTTTGTTTGAGTTGATGTTAAAAGATAGTTTGACCAAAACAATTCACATGTTTTTTGTTTTTACATTTTTTTTTACATGAATTGTTGTCTGTTGGCTACATGTGCTAATGCTAACTTACACAAGACGACCCTAACATCAATGCAAGCGGTCTAAATGAGCTTTGGGTGACTAAACTAATGAGCCACCAGAACCCCACCCACTCCACACCCACTCTATCTGGCTGTGTCATCCAAAGCCAGACGGCTAAATGTCAGTGGAGGTGAGGGAGGTTTGGGTTCTGTTACTGCATGCTGCTGAGGTGGAGTGACTCATTCCAGTCTCCCAGGTCTTCCATCATAATCTCATGACTTTAAGTCAGAACTGATGCATCTATTGAGACAAAGATGTGCAAATCTAGGCTGTTCAATTACAGAATATGAACATTTTGTCCTCAGAGTTCAACGGTTTTTGCACCTTGAAGAAAACAAACACAAAACTTGAAATGACTTTTTGATCCGTTTAGAACCTGCAGAACTCCATTAAGGAAGACTGAGTCTGCCATCTAGTGGACAAACTGAGAACGGTACATTAAATTAAAGCAATTCCAATCCGGGAATAAATTGGACCGTGTTGTATTTATTAAGCATGTTTAGAAGATTAAGAAAGTCAGCTTAAAAGTTAGAAACATGTCAAGTTTTAAAGTATAATGACCATGGTAAACAGAGTAAATATGATTTGAGGATTATCAGTTTTGTGACTTTTATAAATAGAAATAAACTTCTGGAACAAATCCTACTTGATGGTAACTAGTTCATGTCACATTGATACCTGGAGATGATCACAGTTCGTCACCCTCTGCTTATCCCCCATCCATCCAATTTGATATAAATGCACAAATCATAACTAAATTGTTAACAGATTGTTAAGGAGACTTTTCTTTAACTAATGCCAGAATTCTTAAACCATTAGCAGCCTTGGCGCCTCTTCTACGGTTGTAAAACTTTGGCTGCATTTGGTTTTATTGCTGTACATTGATAAGCAACCTTCACTAACCCAAACAATACAAATAATAAACAAATAACAACAATCAGTCACAGAGTAACTTTATGGACATATCATAATTTTTTTCCACGCTAAAATGAAAAATATTTTTATGAATTATAATGTTGCAAGCGATTGCAGCTATTTTAAAGGATATATTAATCTTATGAGAATTGGATGGTATATTATGTTATGTGAATAAAAATTCAGTTTTGTGTGGTAATCGGAAAAGGCAGGCTTCGTGTTTGCTGCTCTTAAATTCAGCCACTAGAGAGCGAAACATACAATATACGCAGGTAGTTAAGAAACCACTTCCGAGTTCCTGTTTTTTATTTCCTTCAAAACAAAAGCATATAGCACATTGCGTATACTCACAATAGGCACTTTGCTTTAATATATCCAGATCATTGTGTTAGAATATAATTATAAATCACTGTGTTTTTTTCTTCTCTTTTTTAAATCGTCTCTGTATTGTGTGGATCATAATTTTGAGTGAGTTAGTGATAGGATGAGTTTTATTATGAAGGGTCCAAGTGGCAGAGTTTATTCTTCCGCTTTTCTTCGCTGTGATTGGCTGTCCCCATGCTGCTGCTGATGTGTTGTTCTGAATTTAGCGAGTCTTTTCCAGTTTATTCAAACAGGTTAATCTGTTGCTGTAGGGAGTTCATCGGGTAAAAACAATGCCTTACTATCAGACATGGGAAGAGTTCGCCCGGGCAGCAGAAAAGCTCTACCTGGCGGATCCAATGAAGGTGAAACATTGAAATGTTTCCTTTAATCCAACAGGACGGATTAGCACGCTGGTTAGCTAGTGACGTGTTCGAGCAGCTTGCCTACGTTCTTTTTTAAAAAAATATTCAATCTATGTTTTGTTTTTGTGTTTGCAGGTCAGAGTGGTGCTGAAGTACAGACACTGTGACGGTAACCTCTGCATTAAAGTCACAGACAACGCTGTGGTGAGTCCCAATCAGAACCGAGCTTGTTAAACCCGAACACAGACAAGTTGGCATCAGCCTCCTGATCTGAACTAATCCACAGCTGCTGCTGCTTTAACTCAGGAACATTTCAGACCCAAAAATCCTAACGGCTTCATTTAAAGCAAGGTTAACAGTTATTCTTGTTTAGTTGTTTTCAGCGTCAGAATATTTAGTAACATATGTGGATTTGTCTGAAATTGATTTATAAATGGTTTGTCAGAAGCAGGACGTTTTTTAAAATGTTGTTTACAGTATTAAGTGCATCGGTTTTTTTTTTATTTTCAGACCAAGTTAACCTGATTAGATACAAACATCAATTTCCAAATGATTATTTCATTTATTAAGCATATAGTAAAAAAAAAAAAAAAAAAAAACTGAAAATATATTTGCTCTGAGAATTGTAACTTTGTAAACTGCAACGTCCAATAATTTTTTAGTATTAATATTATAATTATTAACTCACTTGAAATAATTTGATTAGTCCTTAAAAGGAAAGAGCCCAGAAATCTAGAGAGTTTGACAACAAGCATCACTTCATCGGATCTCTTGCAGCTAATTGTGTGGATTAAGAATTTACCTAAACAACTTCAGATTTGTCTGGAAGTCTTTAGGATTAGTTTCACCAAAGAACAGATGCTCTGATTTATTCCAGTTTATTTTAATGAGGTTAAGATTTATTGAATGTATCTTGTATTTTGCATTTTTCCTGCAAAAAATGATGAGTTTGGTAAGTTTAAATTTAAGATAAAAAAAAAAGCAACCCAGACACAAGTACATAAGTACATTATTAATCCTAAAGGGAAATGAAATGTTTAATAATAATCAACAATAATTGGAACAAAAGGGGAGTTAATTTAGATGTTATTTTTTATTTAGTTGAGGTTTGACTCTTTAGATGTTCTTAGTTTGGACTCTTAAAGAAGGTTTCCAGCTTGGCTTCTTTTTCAGAGTAATGACAAACCTGGCAGGTGAATCTGGTTTAATACCAGGATGGTACTTTTTGATCTGGAGTCCAGTCAACCTGAAGGCCGTCTGGTTGTCCTTACAGTGTCTACAGTACAAGACAGACCAGGCTCAGGATGTGAAGAAGATTGAGAAGCTCCATGGGAAACTGATGAGGCTCATGGTGTCCAAGGAAACCCACAGCGGCGCCATGGAGATGGACTAACGCTTTGCTTTTGGAGGACTGAGCTCAGAGGACTTGGTGGATGTTTAGAGCACAAAACCATCAGTGGGTTGAGGGGATGATCTGATTGGCTGCACTGATGGATGTGCTGCCAGAGCAGCTGGATCAATTATTTACTGTATATATCTTATTATTTGGAGTATTTTGATTTCTAGCCCATCTCAGCCCACTAAATACACACTAGATTTAGTTCTAAGGTTTTCATGAAGCATAAGCCCAGCGTGGACTGAGATGGTAAAGATGGAGAGAATCTATATACTTTAGCGGAGTCTGGATTTATTTTCTGTTTTCAGGAGGGGGGGAGACAGGAGGGAGACATTTTTAGTCTTTCTCTATCATTGCATTTCAATCCTGCATTTAAATTCATTCTGCTTTTTCTTGATGGACCTGTGCCAGCGAAATGAAGCAGGACCGTCTGATTGAGGAGCGATCCAGATTTTACAGAGAAACTTCCTCTGGATTTCAATAAATGATTATTTTCTCTGGTAAAACCAACGTTTCTCCTGTAGTTCTTCTCTAATGTGACGATTGTTGCCTCCTCAATCAACCATCTCTTCCCTGCTCAGGTTTTGGTTTCAGATCAGAGGATTATTACTCAGAAAACTAAACTCGGTGAACTCTGAGTGTGTTGCCAGTAGATGAGAAGCCCTCATCAATGGAACACAGATAAATCGATTCACCATGGCAACGGCCTCAAACAGCTTAATTAGCTGCTGAGTCTTTCCTGGGATGCTCCCTTTTCTCATTGGTTCCTCTGCCCTGGGCGTGTGGCCAACATTTATATTTAAGGGATAATTATTTACTGTAAGATTTAGATTCGAATCTATATTGTTGTAGATAGTTGGACATTATTCTGAAGAAGTACAACAGTGGCAACTGCAATTACCCATAATTGATAAAATTGTAATCAAAATGTAAAAAATAAAAATACCAGTTTGTGGTGTCATGGTGTTTTCACAGAAGACTAAACTAAAATACAGAACATTACAATTGATGGTGCAGCCAAGGGTCAGAGGGGGTCTGGTTTGGGCACCAGCGGATCTCGTCCCTGCTTTTTGCAGATGATCTAGTCCTGGCTTCCTCCTGCCAAGATCTACAGAAGCACTGGGGCGGCATGATTGATGGAAAGTAATTGCATATTAGTTGAGACCCAAAGGCCAGAGATGGAAGGAAGGTTGGTTATCTGTGGAGAAACTTCTGCTAACTCTGAACTTATTGAATAGTTTTAGACCCTGGGAATGATATGATGGTGGAACAGTGGTTAGCGCTGTTGCAACAAGAAGGTTCTGGGTTTGATCCCGGCCTGGGCTCTTTCTGCATGGAGTTTGCATGTTCTCCCAGTTCATGCCTGGGTTCTCTCCAGGTACTCCGGCTTCCTCCCACATTCCAAAAACATGACTGTTGGGTTAATTGGCATCTCTCAATTGTCCTTAGGTGTGAGTGTGTGTGCGCATGGCTGTTTGTCCTTGTATCTATGTGTTGCCCTGCAGTAGACTGCCGTCCTGTCCTGGGTGGACCCCACCTTAGGCCCAGTCTGCCGGAGATGGACACCGGCCCTGACGGATGAAGTGGGAGAAGAAAGAATGGATGGAATGATATAATTTCCAAATTGAGTGGCTGTAAAAGTGAAGTTGTTTAAAATCCTTTTTTTTAAGCTAACTGTTCTTTATTGCTTGTCTGTTCAAATTCCGTCTGTTCTCTGTTCAATGTCACTGATAAAAAACCCATTTGTTCACGTGTCAGGTTCAGGTCAGGTGTGGGGATGGGAATTTTAGGACATCATTGGGTCTCAGGGAATAAGTCTTCAGGTGTTAGAAATGAACCACTTTTTAGGTCACAGGAAACCACGGAGCCCTTTGGAAAAATAAATAAATGAAATCTTGACCAAGCTGACATCTGAGCACAACAAAGCAACATTATCGCCTAAAAACATAAATTTCCCATGAATCATTGCGAGTCAAATGCGGAAATCGAGGTTAAAATTGATGTATTACGCTTTGCGAGACCCAAAAATAACTTTTAAGTCTAGATTGTATATTTGTTTAACTCAAATATCTGCTATAAGAGACTCAGTCTGACCACAAACTGTCCTCAACCACGAAGTTCAACTGTTACTGATTTTACCCAAAGTTATTATTAATGCAGCTGAGCTTCACCTTAATGATAAAATAAAATGTTAGGTTTAACACACGCCGCGGGACCACCAGGGGGGCTTGCGTCACCATTTGACCACTATCACATTACACTACATTTCCCATCATCCTTTGCTCTAGATGGGAGGGGAAAACAAAAACTAGCTGTTTTCCTGCTGCTCCGGACGATATAAACCATTCCCGTGTTGAATGAGGAGTGTTGGACGAAAGGAAACAAACAACCAGAGCAGAGAGGGGAAAAGATCCGGGTCCACTCTGTCCTACCCGTGGACGTTTCTCCAGTGGGGTCTGTACAAAAAGAAAAAAAGTCAACCTGTGCATTGTCCTAAAAGTTAATTAACTTTTTAATCTGTTGTCTTATTGGTTGACAGTACATGTTACAAGAAGTTGGGAGAGACTGGGTTGCGTTCACTGCACCCCTTCAATCACAGTAGGATTCCCTTTAAAGTAACTTGTAGGATGGTGCGTTTACGGACCAGTGTCTCTGAATGTAATAAGCGGGGGAGGGTTCGGGTTCTTGGTTGCAGTCAGAGGCCTGTAGCTGGGTCGTTTTGGACCTTTACATCCGGGAGGTCATCGAACCGAGTCTCCACTGAGCTGGATTGTCGGGATGCTGATGTGTGTGTTTGTGCAGAAAAACCTCGTCATGCAGCTCTGCGCTGTCAGCTGGACACAGACACAACAACTCTGTTGTTTCAGCGCAGCCAGCTTCCCACTTTTTATTTCTGAGTCAGTAGAGGATTGTAGTCCAGCTTTGGGTCACACCACAGACTAATGGGCTTATCACCTTAAACCGAGTCCAGCTCAGCCACAAGGATCAGAATCCTACAAACTACTACTGTGGTTCAGAGGAGTCCAAAGTGGGCCACATTTGAAGAATTAGGTTTGATATATATTGTGATTAGTTTAATGCTGTTTGTGTTTATTTGCAATTGTAAAAAAAAACAAAACATTTCGACCAACTAAAACTTTTAACTTGACATTTCTTGTAAAAAGGTTTGGACGCATCTGCTTTAGTTTAAAGTTAAACTCTAATTTAAAACGTCTGCCTTGTGGATTCGCATTTTTTAGATTTTATTCAAAGTACAGATTCGTTTGTTTGGAAGCAGTAGCCATACTTCAAAATAATAAAATGTAAACAACTCAAATTTTCTTAAAATAAACGTATTTTTCCTTAATTTGAGCAGGTAAGTAAAACAAATTGCCAGCGGAATAAGATGATTTACGCTTAAAAAAAAGAAAAACACAGAAAAACACAGCTCCATTATTTTATTTCAAGTGCTTAAAATAATATTACATGGAGAAAAAATACAGATTCCATTATTTACCTGCTTAAATTAAGGCCACATGTACTTATTCTGAGAAATCTTTACTTATTCTAGATCAGTTTTTCTCATGTGAACAGTTCGTCTGTATAAATGAAAATGTATGAGACTAATCAGCAAGGAAGGAAAAGAACCATCAAGTATTTAACTATATGATTCGTTTTTAAGCCTTCTTTAGCCTTTATAAAGAAACAAAGAAATGTATAATTTACCAGAGAAAAGGTCTATTGTATGAATGATTTTATTAGATAAAGGTTAAATCTTGCATCAGAGTAAACGGGCTACTTAGCTGTAATAGTAAGCTGGTTGTATGAGCTTTATCAGTGTGAGCGGTAGGGAGCCTGCAACACTCTGTTACCAAAAGCAGGATGGGGTCAGGTGGACCCCGGAAGGTAAAGATGGATGGCTTCCCACCAGAGCCCAGCTTGGGTCCGAAAGATCTGCGTTTCATGTTGGATTTATACTAGATATCAAAAGAATACAAAAAAAAATAAAGACATGAAGCAATCTTAGACTTAAGATTGGAAATGCTCTGGTATCCATTTTTGATGTGTTCTCTCGTCAAAGGATGTCAAAGAACAGTTTTGATGAGACCAAAACTAAGCATTACTGCTATGGAGGAAAGGAGTTCTCCTTTAGATCATTGAAACATAGCGGTGGCAGCATCATGCTCTGGGAAACAAATGTTGGATGTAAAGGGATGATAGGTGGCCCTAAAGGAAAGGACATTTCTGCTGGTTGTCTAAATGCATCCAAGGTGTAAAATAGAAGCTAAGGATGTGAAAAGCTGAATCAAAGACAATAAAGTCATGACTGTAGTTGGGCTGAGGTGAGTTAGACTCTGGCTGCTGGATCCATTGGAGAACTTGAATGGATTTTAAAGAAAAACTGAACAAATACAAAGTCTCAGTGTTTGAACTGTTGCACAAACTGGGGATCTATTCGTTGCAGAAACTGGTATCAGGCTTCAAACCTTTATGACCCTTTTCATCTGTCCAGGATGGGATCAGGGGTATAAAGTCCAAAACTGATAGGACTAAGAGTTGCTCCTTCACACACATAGCTTACCTACTGTGATGATAAGGAGCCTCCAGCAGAACCAGGCTCAGTGTGAGCAGCCTTCTGCTGAGGCTCACGGGGGTTCAATTCTATTCAGTTATACTTTATTGATCCCTGAAGGGAAATTCAGTTTAGGTAGACAGAGGCAGACCTGAAAGAGGAACATTGAATGGTCCTCAGGGCCCACTGTCCTGCATCTTTTAGACTTGTCTCTTTTTCAGCACCGTTGATCACCCATTTATTTTAGTCAGGTGTGTGGAGATAGGAGAACATGTAAAACATGCTGGACAGTGGGCCCTGAAGGACAGGGTTGAAGACCTCTGAACGAACAAATACCAGTTAGATTGAATGAAGCAGAACAATAAAAAGTGGTCCCTATGTCCT